>SNQJ01S0041754.1:19967-37673 GCA_010110895.2 Picea sitchensis
GTGATTGCTATTTTTTATGTTATCTGCTTTGTGGTTATAACTCTGAATTTCACAGTAAAGACTCACTGTCACTAGGATTAATGATTCAAAGTTAAAAAGAAGAGAAATAGTTAACAATCTACACTAACTGATTCACCCCCCCCCCTCTCAGTTAGTTCATACCTGTAACATCTTTTTGTCTCTAGGCCTATCCCATCCACCACATCCTCTAGGTGGATACATGTTTTGTTGGGATTTCCTTTCTAATTGCATTAGCCTATTATGAGATGATGTGATATGCTATGCACAATTGGATTCCATGCATTTGATGGCTTCAATAAAAGTTGTCATGGGATAAAGGGTTGGATTAACAACATTCACTACCCCAGGCTTAGTTTTTTTCTTAGATGTGGAGGCACAGGGGGTATTAAAAGGTTACACTTTAGAGGAAAACATGTTTTTCTTTAATCTTACTAGCCTAATTTTAATCTTGTTCCAAGGTAGTTGGGAATTTATATCTTAACATGAAACCAAATTTCCCATCAAATGAATTGGTGTATTTAGGGAGGATGACATCATATATTGGTTTAAGGTTATTGAGAATTTGTTCTATCAACTTACCAAACCTTTCATCAAACTCTCGTACTGTTTTATTGTCTTTATTTTTCATCTCATGGAGTTAGGTTAACATCATCTTACCATCCTTTATTATTGCCCATGTTTTCATGAAGGTGTCATGGAAGGCTTGCCAAGTTCTAATACTTTTGTTGGGTAAAATCCTATACCGTGACTTAACATTCTCCTCCAAAGACATTAAAAAAATATTCATGGCTACATATTCATGTTCATTTGGAACTTCATGTACACCAAGGGTGATATAGATTTTATGAGAAAAACATAATTGAATACAGATTATTGCTATTGTTAACACAAAGACACAAGAATAACAGAGATACAATAACAAAGATACAATAAAATTGGTTTCTATTCAATAAGAAAATGTGATGAAACTGTAAAATGCAGCGAAAAACAAGCTTTCTCTAAAAAGAGATGTGACAACTGCACTCATTCACAAGAAGATGGTTACAATGAGGCTCTCCAATCCTTTTACAACAAACATGAATGCAAAAATCTTAGACATCGAAAAAACTAACCCTAGGAAATGAAGCGCCAAAAGTCATGTGGGTCCCGTTGGGATAAGCTAGTACATCAACTTCCCCGGGTCATAACTTTTGCATACGATCTCCGTTTTAGGCGCACGATAGCCCGTTGGAAAGGTATATCCGAGGAATACACATGTTTATGTCAAACTATGCCCATATCTATTTTTCAACTATGGAGAGCCCTAAAAATGTTGTTTAGGGCCTCAAAATGGCCCCAGAAGTTAGGGACTCGAAAACTAGGAAAAAACTGCCAAACTGGAAAACTACCAAAATGAGCCAGTTGGAATAGGTGGGAGGCCACCAAAATCCATCTGGATCAATCCTCCCCCCTTAGGAAGAAATTGTCTCCATTTCATTGAGTTCCCCCATCAAATGAGGAAATTTATGTTGAATCTGGCCGCGAGTGAGCCACTTTCCTTGGTGCAGGAGTTGTCCTGCTTTGACAACTCGATAAAGCTGGATCATTTGATGGAGAGTGCCCTTGACTGTGTATCCACAATCTGATCACTGGATTCCTTTTGCATGCACTCAGGGTTGAGCTCTGTTTGTGTCAACTATTCTTCTATCTTTGAGGTGTCCAACAATGGTGGGAAGTATGGACGAAGGAGATCTACGTTGAATACTGGGTGCGGGCCAAGGAAAGGAGGAATGTTGAGCTCAAAATCATTGTCAACCACAACCTTGGTGATGGTGTAATGCCCGTAACAAAGTGGGAGAAGCTTCTGATGGGTCCTTGTAAGGCATTCTTTCGGCAAGTGTAACCACACTTTGTCTCGCACTTGGAACTTATGTGGAACCTGCTGTTGATCATGGAACTTCTTGTACTTGGCATTGGACTTTTGTAAAATATCCTGAACCTATTGGAAGATGTGCTAGATCCACTCAATGAACCACGTGACTTTGTTAGCTTCAGTTGGAGCATGTTGAATCGACCGGGGTGGTTGCAAGAGGTAGTGAAACATCCATGGGACCCAATGGTTGGAATCCCAACCCGACTTGAAAGGGGTTGTGGATGCTTGAGCTATGTAGGGCTCTATTGTAGCTATGCTAAACATAGGGAATACTCTCATCCCATGTGCAGGGGTTCTTGGAATCGTACATGCACAAGATATGAACTATCATCCAATTGACGACCTTAGTTTGACCATCTATTTGGGGGTGGAAGGCAATGGATTTGGTGAGCTTGGTTTCCAACAGTTACTAGAGGCTTGACCAGAATGTGATGAGGAAACGAATGTCCCAATATGAGACAATGGTTTGTAGGATTCCAAAATGTACCCAGACTTGTTCAAAGAAGAGCTTGATTGATCCAAAAATATCTTTTAAAATGACTGTGGTTGAGTTATTTTTGCATGCGTTTATTAACCATTTAAGAAGTTGAATGAAAGAGGATGAATTTAATGAAGAAACATAGTAGCCATAAGATAACATACATATCTGAATATAATCATGAATAACAGAAATTCATAACAAGAGAAGTGATAATAGAGTTCGACACAAAATTGCCTACGTCTTCGGGCCTTTGTCTCAGTGGGGGAGGCTTCTTTATTAATTATTAAATGCTTTCAAATTACCTCAAAATTAAATCAAATGGACTCCATTCTGATCTTGTTGTGTTCTTATCGACCTCATAAATGAAATGCAACTGACGACACTGAAAAAGGCTGAGTATAGCCTCTGAAAATGGCCTCCAAAGTTTTGCTCCTCAACAGCTCCCCTGCATAAAAATGGCTTTGGCTTTGCTTTGCTTCAGCATAAATCTGCTCTGACTGTCCTCCCATGGCCTCAAATAGGCCTGGTTTTCATAGATCTGAAGTTGGTTATCCTTCCCCAACTTCCTCCCAAAATCTGGTCTCAAAAAGAGCCCAATATCCCCCCAAAATGGGCAAAACTCTCTTATTACGGGCATAAAAATCAATTAGAAATCCCCAAAATATATAAATAAAACCCACTCTGTAACAAAATTCAAATATATTCCAAAGGGGCTGGTGCACACACTTAAAACAAGGTCACATGCATACCATATGGCCAAGCGCTAGCCCCCTAGGGGATGCACACTGACCCTTAATTTGCAAGCACTTGGATACAAGACGCATCTCATGTGACCTCCGGTCTATGGGTAAACCTCCCACGCACTTTTCATGTGGATAACTCCTGGTCTTGTGGGAACAACCTGAGATCTGAGGGATAATCCTTATCATTCCCCCCCATGCTCATTTATTAAACCGAAGTCACATGGTAAGGTCGGATGGGTGCCCAAGGGCTAGGGCTAGGCCCCAACCCATTCCGCCACATTACATAATATATTACAATTTAAATAATACATTGTGGGTTATAAGCAACAAGAAACACATGGGCGCGTTTTATATTGGGGCCTTTGTCAAAGCGCTATGATCTTTGGGAGAGGTCGTCGGTTCGATCCCTGCTACTCCACAATATTTTTTCCAATGAACCTAATGTCCAACCAATGGGTGCCATGTGGCAGCCCATGTTTGGGCCACGTGGAACCCCACCATTTATTGTCCTCCAATGCCACATGTCAACATGCTATTGGTCCCTATCACTATCCAGTCAACCCATTATTGTGTTGCCACATGTCACTATTCTTACATCAACATGGTGATGTCATGCTGATGTCAGCATTGACTTTTTGCCAGTTTGACTTTTTAATTATTTGGAAAAATGATCAGAGTGTGATAACTCTCACATACAACGTCCATTTGAGAAACTAAATATATGGACAGAATCAACGCGACGATCCGGTCACAATGGAATTGGTTTCATCCGATTCCAAGAATTTTCAGTCTTTAGCCATTTCTGGACCTGGGAAGCCTCTTGGATATGATTCTGGATCATTGACAGTGGCATCTGATATGATTCTCTTCTTGCAAGTGACTAGGATCACCATCTTGGAAAAATGATCAACAACCACAAAGACACAATCATTTTCCCTCTTGTTGAATGAAAGGTCTGACATGTAGTCCATTGAGATGGATTCCCATGGCCTATCAGGAGTAGGCAGGGCGGTGTACATGCCTTTTTTCTTAGTTGTCGGTTTGGAAATAACGCAGAAAGTGCATGACCTGTCAAAGTTTCAGCCAGTAGAAATGTTTTTGCAACACTCCCACTATCTTTTCGACGCCAAAGTGTCCTGCCACCCAACTGTAGTGGGCTTCCCAAATCAGCTTCACTTGCTCACTTGATGGAACGCAGAGATGGCCTAGTTGACATGATAGCTCATCCTGAATATGGAAATTAACAACAACTGAGTTTGCACCCAACATTTGGTATGTGGTGGCGAAGTCAAGGTCTGTCTCATAGAGGTTGGGCCATCTAGAGGTATCGTGGCCACAAGAGTCTAGCATCGTGGTGAGTGCCATGACTGGAGGTCGGCTGAGGCAATCAATGAATTAGTTGGTACTGGCCATTTTATACTTGATGTTGCAGTGGAACTATTGCAAGTATGTGGACCACTTATGATGGTGGCCATTCTGCAATTTTCCTTGTGTCTGCATCAACTGCAGTGGTTTATGATCTGTGTGGATGAATGTCTCCTTCCCGAGAATGTAATGTATCCAATGGCGGTAGGCCTGCACAATGGATTACATTTTTTTTTCATAAGTAGGGTAATTACAAACAACATCTGATAGAGTCTCACTATGATAGGCCACGGGGTGGCCATGCTGAGTGAGAATTTCACACACAACATAGTCCGAAGCATTTGTCTCAATCTCAAAGGGCTGCTGCAGGTCCGGTAATGAAAGTACTGGGGTTGAGCACAAGCGCTGCTTTAAATCATCGAACGCTTTCTGTTAGGATAGGCCCCACACAAATTTTTCCTTACCACCACCCCTCGTTACTTGGTTGAGGGCCCATGCAATATGGGAGAATCCCAACACGAACCTGCGATATAAATTGGTAAGGCCTAAGAAGCTCTGAAGCTCAGTGAGTGTGGTTGGGGATGGCCACTCACGGATGACCTGGATCTTGGTTGGATCCATATGCACACCATGCTAATCCACAATGTAGCCTAGGTACTGGACCCTGTCCATGTCGAAGGATCATTTTTCCAAGTCGGCATATAGCTTGTGTTGTCGGAGGGTGTGTAGAACCTGCTGAATATGCTGCAAGTGTTTCACCCAAATATTGCTTTAGATGAGGATGTCATCCAGATACACCACTACAAAAGTATTGGCGAAAGGTCCTAGGATATCGCTCATCATCCTCATTAAATTTTTCGGAGTATTTTTCAAACTAAAGGGCATGACCAACCAATCAAAAACACCTTCTTTTGACTTGAAGGCGGTCTTCCATACATATGTCTGTTCTATGGGGACCTGGTGGTAGACAGACTTTAGATCAATATTACTGAAGTATTTGGCCCCCTTGAGCTGATCAAGGAGATTGTCGATTCTGGGAATCAGGTATTGGTTCCTGACTGTGATTTTATTTAGGGCCCGATAATCAATGCAGAGTCGCCAGGTCCCATATTTATTTTGCACCAACATGATTGGGCTCCCACAAGGTGATGAGATGGGATGGATGTGCCCCTTGTGGAGCAATTCTTTGATCTGTCGCTTGATCTCATCATTCTCTAATAGAGAGCGACAATAGACTATCCCATTGAGAAGCGATGTGTTAGGGGTCAGATTGATGGGATGCTTGACCTGGCAATGCAGAGGTACCCCGGTAGGTGACGTGGAGATCACTTCCTTGGCAGATCCATCCAATGGTGTAGGGTTGTGGGTGCAGCATTGTCGGAAGGGCTAGTTTATTTAAGACCTCTTCTGAGATGAGGTTCTTCTATATACAACTATCAACGATAAAGTGCAGTGGGGTGCATTTTACCCACATCTGTGAATGAAAGAGGCACTCGCCTTCTTCTGGCTCGTCTGGTTCACCGGGTTGGACCTTGGTGGTAGCACTAGTGACATTGGGTTCCATGTCAATGATCCATCTTCCCCTTTCGGGTTCTGACTCAGATTCAAAACCTACAACTGATTTAGAGGCTTTCACCTCCGCCACCAACATTTTCTTGGAGCAGAAATCAACAGTGTTATGCCAGGGGATCTTATGGAAGTCGCACCATTTTCCGATATCTTTCTTTGTCTTTCTAGTGTCCTTTTTTTCTTGTGGCCTAAAATGGTGTTCCTGAGGTTTTTCGTCTTTTCTCTGTCCTTTTTTCTGCAGGTTGGGGCTTCCCTTTACTTGCTTATGATGTGAGGGGTTCCCAGGCCCAAATTTTCGTGTATTTTGTTTAATATTTTGCTTGATTTTGACGACATATTGATAGGCCACGCCCAAGGACGATATGTCCAAAAACTCCATTTCGGCCTAGATGTATCTATGCAGACCACCGCGATACTTGAGCACTAGATGTCACTCTGAATATTTGATACCCATCTTGGTGTGCAAGTTATGGAAGATATTTGTGAACTCTGGCACTGTTTGGTCTCTTTCCTGTCACAGTGTAGTCCATTTTGTATACAGGTCGTCATAAATTAAGACATGGTAGTATTGTTCCCTAATAACATCCCTGAAGGACTCCCAGGTGAATGAGATTGTAAATAATGAGGCTTCCTCTATTTCCTTTTGCTCACAAAAAGTCTCCCACCAATCTTTGACATGGGGGATGACTTTGAGGAGCACAAACGTAATCTTTTCTCTGTTCGAAAAATTATGGATATAAAAATACCCTTCTAGCAGATTTAACCATTTGTCTGCAAAATCTGTGTCCATCTGACCTTCAAATATGGGAATATAAAAGTTTATTTGTACCTTGAAGGGGGCGATGCCTTCGTTCGAGGAAGATGCGTCGCCTATTGGTAGTCGCCAAAGGATTTGCACTAAACTATCCATCATTTTGTTCCTCTATTGCGTGAGGGCTTCCTTGAGAAACATTTTGAAAAGATATCCTATCCCGTCGTCTTTCTTTTCTATTGCCATGAGAGGTCGCTTGGGCGTGCGAGAGATTTTTTTCTCAAGAGAAACAAGCTCGAGACCCAATTCTTTGTACTGTGACCTCGTCGGGGACATGCATTAAGAACGATAAGGGGAAGATTGATCTGATACCATTGATCTGGATTTTATGAGCATAATGAAAATGAAATACATATTATTATTATTCTTAACACAGAGACACAAGAATAACATAGACAATAACAAAGATACAGTAAAACTGGTTTCTATTCAATAATAAAATGTGTTGAAACTGTAAAATGCAGTGAAAAACAAGCTTGCTAGAATGGTGGTTACTTATCTCTGAGAAGAGATGTGACAACTACTCTCATTCACAAGAAGATGGTTACGATGAGGCTCTCCAAGAATTTTTACAATAAATAGGAATGCCAAAACCCTAGACATCCAAAAACCTAACCCTAGGAGATGAAGCGCCAAAAGTCATGTGGGCCCCATTGGGGTAAGCTAGTACATCAACTTCCCGGGGTCATAACTTTTGCATACGATCTCATTTTTAGGCGCACGATATCCCGTTGGAGAGGTCTGTTTGAGGAATAAACATGTTGTTGTCATACTCTAACTTAATCTACAATTTGATTGTGTCGATCTCTAAAACGTTGTTTAGGGCCTCAAAACAACCCCAGAAGTCAGGGACTCAAAAACTAGGAAAAAAAAGCCAAACTGGAAAAATGCCAAAATGAGCCAATTGGAATAGGTGGGAGGTCACTAATATCCATATGGATCAAAGGGAATTATATAAAAGTGTTATATGCTCTTCAACTGTGATGACATTATTGCATGAGAACTTTGGGAGCCATTTTTCATATATATCAGGAAAAACATGTGGTTATAATTGAATGCTAGATATGTCCAAGGCCTTGTATGCATTTGTAACCCATGGTTGAGTGGCAATTTTGATTACTCTTGAATGATAAGTGAAAATGGTACTTATCTCCTCTAGGATTTCAAAATTCTTGTTTGATGAATATTGAGAACTCCTTCTATAGACTTTCTTTGGATTTGAGTATCTACGAAAAAGTGCTTAGTTGGAACTCCTTGTAGAGTATCCACCACTCAAGTTCTCTTTCTGTGGAGTCACTAGATGAGTAAATTAAATAAGTCTTTGGATCCTACTCATCAAAACATTGAAGCTAGACTTATAATAACCATGGAATGGACTTTTTCCTTGGCAACGACACCAAAATGTTACAACTCAATTTCTCACTCAGTGTAAAAGTCCTAAGAACAAGTTGCAACAACCCAAAGGAAACTACTAGGCAAGCCACCCATCGTTGCCTCAATGGATTTTCCTTTCTCACTTTAGACTAATGAAAGTGTTACTAGCCTAGGGGGTATTCCTAAAGGTTAACTAAGCCCAATTGTTGTTATTAATGGTGAAAAATAAAGCTCATTTAATTCAAGTTATTCAATACAAATCATTTAAGTGAATAAAACAATTAACATATGATTTTTCTTAGAGAAATAATCCATCTCAACGATTTTCCGTGAGATTAAGATTCATTTAATATTATCATGATCACAATATAGTGATGTAATGGAAACTTAAAGAATCAAAACTTGCAAGTGAAAGTAGCAATGGACATATAAGATCATGAATATTTAATATACATTGCTTTACATGTGAGAATTGAAATGATTCAAGTGGAATGAGTGAATGAGCTTGCCATAAAGGTTAAACACAAGTGGAGAATGATTATACAACAAGATTTAATTCAAGCATCCCAAAATAAATGTGAAATAAAAGATCATGAAATTTTTAGCAATAAGACTTCTTCACCACATTTAGGAAGTCAAAATGAGATTCAATATCCAAGAGCATATTCCCATACATATGGTCAACCATTCAAAGTAAATGAGTGCATCCCATGATAAGGTGAATGTGATTTACTTAACGAGTTAATCCTTGAGTGAAATGATGGAAATCCTTAAGGAGATTTGCATAGGAGACATGAAAATGAACCAATAAATGTGTATCATTAATAGCTTTTGACACAAAATTAATCCTTGAGTGTATTTCGAAGGTTATTGAGTGAGCCTTCTTAGGATTAATCCTTATATTTACTTGATTCCAACATGCCATAATAATAAGATAACTAACATGAAACAATCACAAGATAACTGTAATGAAATGGATCAAAGTGGTTATTTAGCACTTTAAAGTGTTATCAATCCATGAACCATGAATACATGTGATGGAATTAAGCATGTGAAAGAAAATGGAGTCAATTTTCCCTTATGAGAGTATTAGTGAAGTGTTTAGATGTAGCTTGAAATAAATAACTCAAATGAGTCCCATGTGTGAGTTAACTAAACATCTAAAACCAACAATGTATGAGGGCACACAAGAGCAAGTGAATGAAACATTTGAGCTAGTAAAACCAGAAAATTGCTCTTAAGTTGATGAGTGATTATTAAATCTTTCCTTGGAGTTTTATCTTAATGATTTAATATATAATCAAATTTCCTCTTTATGGATATTAAACAACAATGTGAAGAGGGATAAATGAATCAAATTAACTAAATATTTACCTAAAATAAACCACCAATTTACTTAAGTATTCAAGTCTATCAAAATATTAGGAACTTAGAAGCAAAATAGACTTNGAGATTTGCATAGGAGACATGAAAATGAACCAATAAATGTGTATCATTAATAGCTTTTGACACAAAATTAATCCTTGAGTGTATTTCGAAGGTTATTGAGTGAGCCTTCTTAGGATTAATCCTTATATTTACTTGATTCCAACATGCCATAATAATAAGATAACTAACATGAAACAATCACAAGATAACTGTAATGAAATGGATCAAAGTGGTTATTTAGCACTTTAAAGTGTTATCAATCCATGAACCATGAATACATGTGATGGAATTAAGCATGTGAAAGAAAATGGAGTCAATTTTCCCTTATGAGAGTATTAGTGAAGTGTTTAGATGTAGCTTGAAATAAATAACTCAAATGAGTCCCATGTGTGAGTTAACTAAACATCTAAAACCAACAATGTATGAGGGCACACAAGAGCAAGTGAATGAAACATTTGAGCTAGTAAAACCAGAAAATTGCTCTTAAGTTGATGAGTGATTATTAAATCTTTCCTTGGAGTTTTATCTTAATGATTTAATATATAATCAAATTTCCTCTTTATGGATATTAAACAACAATGTGAAGAGGGATAAATGAATCAAATTAACTAAATATTTACCTAAAATAAACCACCAATTTACTTAAGTATTCAAGTCTATCAAAATATTAGGAACTTAGAAGCAAAATAGACTTGTAAATGCAATCTAATGTAAGTTATGCTCATTGTTATAAAACTTTAGATTGATAAAAACAAAATAAAAGAGATGGAGATTTTAATTAAGTGGTTGGAAAGGGGAAGATAGGTGCCTACTTCACTTGGGTTATGGCGTCAACAATTGATCTTACTTGAGGCTATGTCATTGTGTAAGTTTCAGGTTCATAAGAAATACAAGTATGTCCTTTACAAAACCCCACTGAAACACTTAAAACTTACACGAATACAAGGAGAAGAGTTTTAATGTGAATCTACTTCTATGACAACACTAAGGTGGCCTCTACCTCTAAATTAAAACAAAGGTATGAAATATAGGATGTTCTATGCCTAATGTATTAATTTTATAATGCAAATAACCAATAAAATAGAGGAAGAAATAACACCACCACTATAGTGTTATCATGTATGTTGAGAACACACTTATACTAAGAGGAGGGGGAGGGTGAATCAATATAAGGATATATTTTTATTTTTAACAATAATTAACCATAATGAAGCAATCACATAAAATCAAACAACTAGAAGATACCATATTTTATGTGGAAACCCTTTCGGGAGAAAACCACAAAAACTTCTCTTTATAATTTGTATGCACCAAACCATTGTTACAAATATTTGTAGGCACAAACCTACCGAAGACACCAATCCCCATTGTTGAATGTTTGTAGGAACCAACCTACTTTCAATATTTGCAAATTATTCTTTAGAGGTTGAAAACCTACATTTCCTTCATAGGTCTTCTTGCTGCTTTAACTACTTCTGTCTTAGATCTGCCTTCACCAGATCTTCTTGCTTCTTCTTCTTCTTCTACATTGGATATACCTTCACTAGATATTTTTTCTTCTTTTGCTACTTCTTCCTTAGATCTTCCTTCACAATATATTCTTGCTTCTTCCACTAGTTCTACCTTATATATTCCTTCACCAGATATTCTTGCCTTCTTCTGCTACTTCTGCTTTAGATATTCCTTCACCAGATATTCTTGCTTCTTCTGCAACTTCCACCTTAGTTCTTCCTCCAAAAGTTCTACTTACTAGAATTCCGAATCTACTTGCTAGAACACCAGATCGAATCTTCACTAATATTTAATCATCACTCCTTGAATGATATTCAATCATCACTCCTCAAATGATATTCAATCGTCACTCCTCCCACTTCTTCAAATGTTATTCGTAAGAATATTACATTTTCACCCACATCTTTTCTCACACTACTCTTCTCCTTTTATTCTTTAACATAGCCCTACATGAAGACTCATGTTTATTAAAAACAACATGACATCCATTAATTAAATAATTAATTCCCCTCCTTTTAATTCACATTTCAAAATAACATGGGTTTTCAAACCATGGGAAAATACCATTTTACTTGTTTACTTATTTACGTAAATTCACTTCTTCTTTTTTTATCTTTTAATACTCTTTTTTTCACGTAACTTCATTTATTTATTTATTTAGAATTCACTTTTTATGTAAAGTCACCTTTTTTCACATAACTTCTTTTTGAATTCACCTTTTTACGTAAAGTCACCTTTTTTCACGTAACTTAATTTTGAATTCACCTTTTTACGTAAAGTCACATTTTTCATGAAATACTTATATTTGAGTACTTACATGATATAAGTCCTTTGACATCAATGACAATTTTTTTTTAATAATCTCCCTCTTTGTCATTGATGGCAATCTTGTAAT
Source organism: Picea sitchensis (assembly GCA_010110895.2). Classification (NCBI taxonomy): domain Eukaryota; kingdom Viridiplantae; phylum Streptophyta; class Pinopsida; order Pinales; family Pinaceae; genus Picea; species Picea sitchensis. The sequence goes on from SNQJ01S0041754.1 coordinate 32,079, forward strand.
CAAGATACACAATTCTCCCCTTGTCTACAACTCTGCTCTTGTCTGCAACTCCCCTCATTTGTCTACAAATCTCCTCTTGTCTGCAACTCTCCTCCCGTATGAAACTCTCCTCCTTCCTACAACTCTATCTGCAATTCCACCCCTTTGACATCAATAGCAAAGGAATGTCCCCCCTGAGCTTGTGCTTCTCCTTAATCACTTAACAAATGGATGAGATGGATATCACTCCCAACTTTTGTCTGAGATATTCAAATGTCTCTTTGGGAAGGGGTTTTGTGAAAATATCCACAATTTGTTCTTTGGTGGAAATATATTCCAACTTGACATTTTGTTCTGCTCCTTGTTATATTAATATGCAATATTTGATCGGAATATGCTTTGTTTTCGAGTGCCTAACATGATTCTTTGAAATATTTATTGCACTTGTGTTGTCACAAATTATTGATATTGGATGATCGTATTCTACCTTAATATATCTCAATATCTGCTTCATCCAAAGAGCTTGTGTGCAACATGATGTTGCGGCTATATACTCATTCTTTGCGGTGGATAGAGAAACTGAAGACCGTTTCTTTCTTAACCAGGACATTAGACTGTTTCCCAAAAATAATTATCCTCCATGTTAGGGTCCTATAATTATAGGTAACTCGATTCTTCGACTGTTGATTTGGCGTTTCTCTCATGATGACGAAGTATGGCTCGGTTGATCCCTTTTTCCCATCCATCCATTTCGCCCGATCCTCCATCTCCCTGCTGCATCCTTCACCCACATTGCGCCCTCACTCCCTTGTCCTTTTGTCCCGTTGACTACCTCTCGCTCACCGCTCATCCATGCATAAACAAACTTAGGCTAAAAAGAACAATAAACGATTAGATTAATTAATAATGTTAATAGTTAGTAAATGGGTTAATAAAGTTAGTATAATTAGATAAATAAGCTAGGTTAAATCTTGTTAAAAATTAATTAATTAATTAATTGATTAATTAATAATTAATTTAGTTGATTAGTGATTAGGTTAATGTTTTATTAAATTAATATATTAACAAAAATAAAAATATATTAAAATAAAAACATAAAAACAAAATAAAATAAAATACAAAATATAACAAAAATACCAAAAAATAAAAAACATATATAATTAAAACAAAAGTAAAAATAAAAACACTACTAAGTCTACCCACCCAAATTCACGCATACAATCACATCCCACAAACCCAAAATCAGCGGATGTCCTAAGTCTACCTCACCATCCAGAGTTTAGCGAGGAGAGGGTTCGTAATGAAAGTAGTTTATAAAACCATCCACAGACTGATTAATGCGACTCCACAAGACGTGGAACCCCTCCACCTAAAACCTCTTACCACCTTAGGGGGGGTCCCGAATACCACCTTCCCGAAAAATAAAAACCACTTTTCCCATTTTTTTGCACATTGTTAAAACCACTTTTCCCATTTTTTTGCCTGTTCAGCATGTCTTCTTACAAAACCGATTCCGGGCAAACGAAAATGAATTTTGAGAAACCGGGAGAGATTTTTCTCTATAACGGGATGAAGAACAAAAATTTCTCTCAGTTTTTTCACAAGTTCCACGAGCAGGGAGAATCAAAGCCATCTTCAAGGCCCAGTTTTTTATTTTTCTATTTTTCTGTTGCAGTCCTGATTTTGCGGGAGGTGTTTCGGTGAGATGGAGGCGAATTTGGAAAAACCGAAGGAGGTTTTTGTCCAAAGAATGCCCATATACAATAACCTCCTTCATTTTTTTCCCAGGTGTCATAATTAAATATAAAACGTTGTCTGAGTGGACCTCTTTTTCGTAGAAATTCGACCCGTCTTTCATGGCGGACAGTTCCAGATTTTTGGGGATTTGTGGCTATTTTTGGCCGAGGCGGTTAAATTAGACTTACACAACTTGTTGGGGGATCTATCCTATTTATTCATATGATTTTAATGTAAAATGTGGTTGATTCTTGCACCCAGAAGGATATTCTCTGTAATATTTTGTCAAATCAACCATAAATAAATGGACTTTTGCACAGGATTCCTGCGTGTTAACGTTGGTGAAGTTTCCTGTCTTCTTTGAATGTGATACTTCTCAGTTATCATTATGTTATTCCCTTTCTGATTTTTAAAGGGAGATTTAGCGCATAATTTATCCACTATACTCTGTGTTGAGCTTTTAAAAATCTAAATGTTTTCCCTCTGATACTACAATGAAGAAATTCTTGAATGCCTTTTTGTTGTAGTTGATTATCTCGTCTGTTCCTTTTCTACATCATTTTATTTCTAAAGGATCCAACGTCTGCATTACCTTGCCCTGTGGAAATACCTTATAGACCTGTGTTTAATTTCAAACTTGTCACAGACCCCATAGCCCAATGGTCTTCTTTTGCTGTCTCAACCAGAAAACTCCAAGAACATATCCTATTCTGCATAGCTAGCCTAAGATCAAATCTATAACAAAGATAAATTTGACAGAGAGATCCCTCTCTGAGTCTTGGAGGGCTAGATCCTTGACTCAAAGCGGTTTTGATGTTGCCTCTGTGACTGCCTCCACAACCTTGGGCAAATTATAGAGTGCTAACACTCTAGTTGTGCTTTTCTTATCATCAATACTGCCTACCCAATTTTCATATGTATATGATGTTATAGAAAGATCTTCACTTCTGGGATACAATAAGATGAAGTCTAGGGTGCCCTTTAGATATATGAATATCCTTTTCACTACTTGCACACGAGTTTATTTTGGTGTAGATTGAAACCCATCAACCAATCCTACTACTTGCATAATGTATGGTCTTGATGTCGTCACATATAGTAGGCTTCCAATAATTGACATGTACAATGTTTGGTTTTCTTTTGGAGATTCATCATCTTTGCTCAATTTACAGCCTATGACCATGGGTGTGCTGACTAGTGCACAATATTCCATTATGAATTTCTTCAACATTTCCTTGATATAATTGGTTTGCAAAATAAATATTCCTTTTTCAGATTGAAATATTTGTAATCTAATAAAAGAATGACAATTCACCAAGCATAAACATCACAAATTCCCTTTGCATTTCTATTGCATACTCTTGGCACATTTTGTTCATACTGCCTCCAAAAATGATGTCATTTGCATAAACTAAAACAATCAACTAATTTTATCCTACTGTCTTGATGTAATGATTACTTTCAACAATTCCTCTTTTGAAGCCTTATTGTTGTAGATATTTATCAAGGCTTTAATACTAGGCTCTGGGAGATTATTTTATCCCATAAAGTGCTTTCTTCAATTTGCACACATGATCCTTATTTTATGATAATAAGAATCATTTTGGTTGTTCAATGTATACTTCTTCCTCTAAATTTCCATTGAGAAAGGAAAACTTGACATCCATTTTGATATACTTTGAACTTATTGAAACACAAAAATGCCAAAATTTCTAGTTGAATACTCAATCAAAACCATAATCGACTGTAACGCTGAGTCGATCCTCGGTCGAACACTTCCAAGGAAATCATCAATAAAAAGTATGAATGTTGCACGACTATAAAGCCAATGATAAAAAATGATATGAAGTCCTCAAACATCTATTCAAATGATTCCACAACCATCCATCAATCTAACCACAATCTATCTTGGTAGTCGTCACTGATCCATAATTTTGTATTTCACGTCTCTTCTACAATTATCTGAAAGCATGATTTCCATTCCTTTGAATTTTATGGTGAGGATGATGATAGGGAACATTTTTTGTGTTGGTTTATCAAAGGAAGTAGGCTCAGGGTTAGGTTTTCTTACATGAGTAAAAAAATCCGACATATCAACAATAATGTCATTTGTAATAGTATGCTCAAATTCTATGTGAGGAATAGGGAACTCATCAATATTTTTGGCACAATCAACAATAGGTTGTTCTCCTGGAAAACTAGTTTGAAATCTATCTGCAACAAACAAAACTTCTGTGGTTGTAGCAAGGCTAGGTGTAGATAGAGAGGCAACAACAACATCATATCCAAGATCAGTCTTAATGAATGGAGACCTTTGACAATTGATGAAATTGTCTAAGATTTCACTACTCTTTTCAAAATTCAAGATTCTATTCAGCATAATAGTTGTTTTCTTGAGTTCCCTTATTAAGGAAATGATTTCAGATATTTCTATTCACAATTTTCTTCCTTTTCCTTCAACTGGATTCTCACCACTTCTTCCATCCTTCATGCCTCTTTTAATTGAACCTTTAGTTTCATGCTATTCTTTTATTTTTCTTCAAGGCTTTGTGAAATTTTGAATTTTGAATCATGATCCTCTTCTTCATATTTCTTTATCCACTCCTTTTATTTCGAATTCTTTTTCCTAAGATTCTTTATTTCTCTTAAGGAACATATGAGTTCTTCTTCAAGATCCACTTCCCCATATGTTTCAACATTTTCCTCTTCTTCTGAATCCATCGTTTCTTTCTCTTTATCTTCATCAATCTTTCTTTCACCTTCCATAAAGAGAATTTCTTCTCTATCACTATCAAAACTTCTTTCACTACTTTCTTCATATGAGTCACTAACCCTTTTTGAGTAGAGGTTCTTCTTCTGCTTATAAGAGTTCTTCTTCTTTTCGTGCTTGTTCTATTTGTGGTTATTTTTGTGTTGATGATGTTTTCTCCCTTTCTTTATGTTATGGTATTATTCATCATCTCTACTTTAATTGTTTTCATATGGACACTTAGCAACAAAATTTCCTACATTTCCACAATTAAATCATTTAAAGGGAATTTTACCTTTGTATTTTCTAGATCCCTTTTTGAGCTTTCTCACAAAGTGTGCTTCCTCTGTGTTTGATTCACAACTGGAACAATCAATTGATTTATGTTCTTTGTTCTTCATCTTCTTTGAAGCTTTGAAGGTTTCTTCTCACTTTGATGGATTCTCTTTCTTAGTCCTCCTTTCATATGCAGTGAGAATCCCTTGCAATTCATCCATTGTTAATTTGTCAAGAACCTTCTTTTCTTCAATAGAAAAAAAATTGGCAATAAACATTAAGAGGAGTGACATTAACACCTTTTGTACAATCATTGATTCTTCAACCATTTCACCAAGTCCTCCGATGGTGTTGACAATCTCATTCACACAAAGCAGATAGGCTACAACATTTTCTTCGTCTTTCATTTTCAGACTCTCGAACTGTCTTCTATGAGTTTAGAGATTAGCCTTCTTGAACTTGTTATCTTCTTCATAAATGTTTTGAATTTTGTCCCAAATTTCCTTTTCCAATTTGCAATGCATTCCTTTGACAAACTTTGATTATTACAAATCGCACAAGATGACATTCATGGATTTTGCATTGTTTTCACTAGAATTTTTCCTAGCCGTATCTATTAGTGGAGTTGTTGGGTCTATATAACTATTCATGAATTATTCCAAAATATCGAAACTAAGCGGCACTAGATATTTTCACATCCTTATGCTCCAGAAGAAATGGCTTGTTTCGTTAAACAATGGAGATTTGTTTGTAGAGAAACCTTTTTGACCGACCATGTGTTCTCTTGAGATCTACCTTCCAGTGGTTAGATCATTTCCAAAGGAACCCGCTCTGATAACAATTGTTGAGTACAC
>SNQJ01S0041754.1:37707-71215 GCA_010110895.2 Picea sitchensis
CATTTTTATTTTTAACAATCATTGACCATAATGAAGCAAATCACTTAAAATAAAACAACTAGAAGACACAATATTTTATGTGGAAACCATTTCAGAATAAAACCACAAAAACTTCTCTTTATAATTTGTAGGTACCAACCCATTGTTACAAATATTTTTAGGAACCAAACTACTCGAGACACCAATCCCCACTAGTACAAATATTGGTAGGCACCAACCTACTCTTACATGCCTTCATAGACATTGATCTACTGGAGACACCAATCCCCATGACTAAGCACCAACTTAGCAAGACACACCAATCTCTTTGTTTGATGTTTGTAGACACCAACCTATTGGAGACACCAATCCCTACTGTTGGAAGTTTGTAGGCACCAACATACTTTCAAGATTTGTAATTCTTCATTAGAGGTTGAACATTTGCATTTCCTTCAAAGGTCGTCTTGTTGCTTCTGATACTTCTGCCTTAGTTCTACCTTCACAATATCTTCTTAATTCTTTTTCTACTTTTACCTTAGATATTCCTTCACCAGATATTCTTTCTTCTACTACTACTTGTGCCTTATATCCTCCTTCACCATATCTTCTTGTTTCTTCTGCTACTTCTACCTTAGATCTTCCTTCACCAGATCTTCTTACTTCTTTTGCTACTTTTGCCTTAGATCTTCCTTCACCAAATCTTCTGTATTCTTCTGTTACTTCTTCCTTAGAATTTCCTTCACAAGTTCTGCTTGCTAGAATGTCAGATCTACTTTCTAGAACACTAGATCTAATCTTGGTTGATATTTAATCATCACTCTTTGAATGATATTCAATCGTCGCTCCTCCCACTTCTTCAAATGTTATTCGTAAGAATATTACATTTTCACCCACATATTTTCTCACATTACTCTTCTCCTTTTATACTTTATCATAACCCTACATGAAGAGTCATGTTTATTAAAAAAGAGACTACATCCATTAATTAAACAATTAGTCCCCCATTTTTTAATTCACTTTTCAAAATAACATGTGTTTTTAAACCATGGGAAAATACCATTTTAATTTTGGACTTCTTTATGTAAATTCACGTTTTAAAAAAAACATATTTTGATACTCCTTTTTCATGTAACTTCATTTTTTTTTATTTTTTTTTGAATTCACCTTTTTATGTAAAGTCACCTTATTCCACCTAACTTCATTTTGAATTCACCTTTTTACGTAAAGTCACCTTTTTCACATAACTTCATTTTGAATTCACCTTTTTCATGAAATACTTATTTTTTGATACTTACTTGATATAATTCCTTTGACATCAATGACAACAATTTGTTCAACAATGTGTTCTCTTCGTTTTTTCTTGTGTTGTCTTTGTCCCCGAGAAACCCGCAAGAAAAATATGTTCTCCAATGGTGCACCCTTGACAATAATCATCAAGAAAAGATGCAATAGAATAGATTGATACTTGTGCAAAGTATAAACCAAGTTTCATTCTAATTCTTTTCCAACAACAATACAATGAGGGGACGCTCTTTATATATATGAAGAGCTCAACAACATCCCAATAAAATAATAATAAGTCTCTAACCTCCTATTCTCAAATTATAAATTCTTCTAACTAACTAAAGAGGATAAAGTCAAATAATAATAAAATAAAGTGGACTAGATGCCACATGTAAAATAAGATAAGATAGTCATCTCATAAAGTGGGTGCCCTCCCTCAAAATAACATGTATAATGAGTCAAGTCACAACTAACTCTTTTGGGAGATTGAATCATGAAATCTATAAAAAAATGTACCATAAGTAGCATAAACAACTTATAACAATGGTCCTTGGTCAAAAGGAGTAGTGCACCCCCCTAAAAATTCTACAAGAAGATGAAACCAACTCATAACAATCGACATGTGTGAAACAATGTGGGTTGAAAAGATGGTAGTCTAGTTCCTTTGTAGGGTAAATGGAGTCACTAATGGTAGAAGAAAATATTAAAGGGAGATATAAATGATAATGATATGTTAAAGGGGTGGAGAGGATAAGAGAGGTGTTGGTATCCCAAGGCCTCAAAAATCCACTTCCAAGAGAAAATTGCTAGAAACTAACAAGGGTTATGCCCTAGCGATTTTCTCTTTCCTTCAACAAATTGTAATAAAAAATGCAATTAGGCAATGGAAGTAGGGTTACTAGAGTGCTAAAATGATAGGGCTCTAGTATCTACTTCAAGTTAGGTGTGTTTCAAGAAATTTTATCACATGGATGATTATAGGGAAAAAGATAATAACATATGTCTTTCCTGTAGGGCTTCAAGCGAGCAATTTCATAATCTTAGACATGAAACAAGTAAAAATAACCATAAGCAGTCATTCACAATAAATAAATGCAGATTTTCCACTCACTTCACCAAGAATAATCAAGCAAATCACCCTAGTTGAAGATCCTCCACATGAAAATAGCCAAAATACACCAATAATTGCCTCCTTCAAGAAGTGCGCACCACTAATTTCAGCCAAAAACCCTTAAGGAAGCCTGAATTTCAGATCAACACTTAAGTGATGAGTGAATGATGATAAAATACAAGTTTTTTTATCTCTTATTTATATAATAACAGTGACCTTTAATTGTCTTTTAAGTCATAAAAGGTCGACATGGCCAGTTTACATCAAAAAACCAGTTTTTACATAAAATTAACAATTAAACCCCTAATTTTACTTTAGGGATGATGTCATGCCCCTCTAGGGTGATGTAAGCCCCCATCATGGAATGCTAGGCCTCAAATGAAAAATGTTAGGCCTCAAAATCTGCCACACGTGCCAATTAGCACCAAACCATCCTCATGCCAAACCCTAACTAGATGACGTCAAGGGTCAATATGATGACGTCTGGGGTGTTCAAGGGACAATGTCATGGTGGAAGGGGAAGAACCCCCTGGGTATAGGCCTTCAGAGTGTCTCAAGGGACACATCCTTCTTCCTTACTAGTTCCATCCTTTGGTGTCTCTTTGCACTTGGTTGGGGTCACAACATCCATCTGGTGGGATTTTAGCCCCATGGAGGTCCAAGCTAATCATATCCCCATATGTACTTGTACACCGGGCATGGTCCTGCAACAAAAACAAGTATGCCCTCCATGGGATCATAAGTCAGAGGGATCATAGCAATGTCAATCACATCCAATAATCAAATTACCCAAACATGTGCATCAAACCCCCCTTTACCCAGACAAATGCTCAAAGACGTTATGTAGTTTAAAAAGCAAGGTTTGGAGAGGGTCTCAGGATGTCCTATTGGGATAATCCTCCTCAATTTTGGGGTGTTTCCCAAGTGAATATAGATCTATGTCATGTAAGTGTATGAAATAGTGTAGGGGAATGTTTGGGCAAGGGGTGTAGTGATAGCAGATAAATGTAGGTCTTGCCTATGGGTTCCTCTATAGAGGGCGAGCTGCACCTTGTCATGGATGCCATTGTTTCCTAGCACATTCAATGCCTTTTATTCTTTGTATTATTGATTTTTCTTTTCAAGAGAATATCTCGGGGACATTGTCCTAACGTGGTGACCAATGGTGACAATGTTACCCACGAGCACTTCATAGAAATGAGAAGGTTGGCTTGTGATGAGACCCCCTTTCTCTTGGCTATGCCACCAAGAGCCACTACCTAGTTTGGTGACCAGATAGATGGTAGTGTCATACCACTACATTCCCATGGACCTAATAGGCCAACTCATGATGAGACCTGATCCCATCCACAAACTAGACTTTGAGTTTTATTTTAACTTACGGGTCCCCTTTTCTTACTGAGAAGCCTTTTATTGCTTTCTCAGGAATCCCTGGGTGAAGCATCTCAAAGGTTTCATTATGGATTTTAACTTTTTCTAGCTACTTTTACCCTCTGGGCCTTTAGCCCCTTCTTCCCACAAGACAAGGTACAACCCTTACTAGTGTGGAAAACCCAATGCCTGAACCAAGGTAGGGGAAGATGAGAGGGAAAATGATGAAAAATGGTAAGTATGGAAGGAATGGACGATGACCTTTAATAGACCCACCTAGTGGAAACTCGTCCCTAAGGGAACTAGATTACTAGAGCACTCTGTCACCCCCTAGGTATGAACAATTTAAAGAGAATAAATTCCAAGAAAACGGTATGAAACAAAGGAGAGTTTAGTGCAACATATTCAAATGCTTTAAAAATCAGAGTGACACATACCATGATACCCAGACTCATTACCTCATGGAGCAAGACCCACTGCTACTTCAGGATCAAGCCAGTGGGATGGATGTTGTTGCTGCTGATAGATAGGATGCACTGAATAAAATATAGGCCCTCTAGGGCCAAGCTCAAGTCGTATGGCTCTTGGTACTCCATGTATAGGAAATGTGGGCCTCGAGACATAATCTCCTCAGTTATCCCTAAGATAGGGGATACCATATGGCTCCAACTCGGGGACATGTTCTCACCGTAGAGCACATGAGAACCTCAACATCTCTGGCATGACCTGTAATCTGCTAGATATTAACAAAAAATAATTAGTAATCTTTTTGGGTGGTGATATCACCCCTCGCTCATATATGATACAATGGAATACAAGTAAGAAAACATATATATATACAAATGAAAATGAAACTACAACTATAATAGCATGACATGCAGATGGTATATATAATGGATGAAAAATTCCTAACTTACCTGTACTTACCTATGAAGTCAAGTCTCTTCCCCATGATGAGGTTTGAGGAGGCATCCGCTAACTGGTAATGGACGATTTCTAAATTCAAGCGTGGATAAATAGTAGGCATTGTTGACTGTCTTCATTTTGATCTTGAAGGGTCCAAGCCAAAACTTTTCACATCCCTTAATGTTGTTAGGCTCCCCCATCTTTGTATCCCATTCAAAAACCAAATCTCCTTGCTTGTAGTCCCCTCCTTCAGAAACAATTGCTTCTTATATTCCGGTGTATTGTGTTGAGGGAGGGGGGTGGGGTTTTGTAGTAAGTACATCTTCTTGGTCTGGATTATTCAACAAATGTTCATCATCCCCTTTCCATTTGATGAAGCCAACTCCTTTCCTTCTAAACCTTATCAAATCGTCAATTTCATCCTCTTGTGTAGAAAAATAGTCATCCCAATCTTCAGAGAGTTTAGAGGCATCATCAGGATAATCACCCGAACTTGTATCTCTTTCCTGCTCCAAAATGACGGGGTGGGATTCTACCAAAGCGCTATCCCTTAAGTATGTTTCGTGCGAATGTAACGTCTCGTCATTACCTTGTGTAATGTTGTCCTTGTGATTGCTAAGAAGATTTTGGTCACCCTTTCTCTTGGTCCATGTTATCTCATTAATATTATCTTCTTCTACCAATGGAAGAGTGGTCCAGCCTTGAAATAAGCAGGGATCTACATAGTTGTAGTCATTGTGTACACGATGACACCTTTCAATGCGTTCCATACTTTTTGTCCTGTTATGCAAAGTGATGCAATCTTGGTCCCTTACGAGGATAGTTGCATAGGAAAAGTCAATCTGTAGAGTCCCACCTAAAGTAGCCACCCATTCCATAGATAATATAATTCCCCAAGTGTCAGGTATATTGACAACACAAACATCCATTATGATGGGTAAGTCAGGGTAGTTAGGAAGGTGGACTTTAAGACCTTCCATCAAGTCGTAGACCTTGATACCCTTTGACTCAAATCTACAAACGTCAGTATAAGGCCTTGTAACTTCCAGACCCAATTGGTTCATAACCTTCAAACTCATCATATTGATAGATGAATCAGAGTCAAGCATGCAATTGTGAAGACATAGGCCATATATTAGCAAGGAATTGAGAAATTGTGTTTGTTCATTTTTCTCAAAATGACCAGTTTGTAATAGTGCGAAAGTTTCTTTGAACAATTGCCGGTCATCTAGGGTCCATTTTGTCAAAGAAGGGATTTCCAATATTCCACGAATCCTTTTGACCTTTTGTAATATATATGCCATACTAGTGCTTAGGTTGGTCCCATAATTGCTAGGTTTTGGGAAAGGTTGGGGTAGATCCCTAGCATACACCTGGGGCTCTTCAAGCTTTATCCTTGAGTCCTCAATTGTTTGGCTCAAGCATTCAATCCTAGGCTTCCTCATGTCTTGATTCTCTTGGATTTGATTTTGTGTGAAAAAGGTAAATATGGAATCTATATAATTAGATTTCTCATGAGTAGCCTTTGGGTGATCATGTTCAAAATGGGGGTCTTTGCACGATAAGGATTTAGGATCATCTTCATGTCTTGCAACATTTTGTAGATTCAAAGTGTATGGGAAAATTTGTTCTTTTGGAGCATGAGGTTTTATTGTCTGAGGAGGTCTCATAGAAGGAGGATTTTGGGTTTGTGATAGTGCCCTTTCTAACTTAGTGATTTCTTCAGATGCACCTATATCCTTAGAGGGTTCATGCTGTTTTGAAAAAATTAAGGCATCTTTCATAGTTGAGAGCCCATTCTTCCAAGTACCAGTCCCTTTAGGGGTAATGGCTAACTTAATCTCATCGTTTACCTCTAGTATCTCTGGTAAATCATGTTCTTCTTCCTCAACCTCTTGCTCACTGAACCATAGGACATCATTTTGGTCTTGGGGAATGAGATCACACCATATGAAATTTTCTTCAATCCAGAAAACACCATCTTGTGCTCCTTTGAGGTTCGTAGGGAATCAGTTCCTAAGGATGAATTGGAAGTTTCCTTCGAAAGAATTTAAGTATTTTCCGAGAATAACACTCTCTGGTAGAAATTCAGAATCAATTCGACCAAGTAAGGTATTAAACATGTCATTAAATTCCCTAACAACTTCGTCGTTTTGTTTGCAAATGTTGAGATATTGGGAATAAAGGGATGCCATATCTTTCCTCACACCCCATTTTTGCAAGAAGTATTTTTCTAAATCTTCATAGGTTGTGAGGCTTTTGCTTGGGAGGTTAATGCTCCATTTTCTAGCATCTCCAGTAAGTGAGGCAAAGAAAAGTCTCATGAATGTGTCAGAATGTTCTTTCCCAGACTGGTGAAAGTCATAAATCTCACTAAATTTGGTCCAATGTGTGTTACCAGAAGCCCCAACCTCTCCAGAAAACTTGGGTATCCACTAATCGACATCTTTAGGGATATCATTTAATCCTCCTTGGATATTGTCTAAGTCTAAAGGGTTGAATATTTCTTTGGGAACCCATTTAGGAGGGGCCATGGGGACAATAGGAACTACAGGACAAGAGAGTGTGTACTAACATCCACTATAGTTCGTCATCAGTGGAGTCGCTAGACAATCTTCTTGATATTATCAAAGGGATGAGGGGATCATCCTCAGTGGAGTCACCAGGTAAGCTTTGTGAAAGGAGGGATTTGGATAAAAGTCTTACAAAAAAGTGTCACTTGAGGAAAATTCACTCGATGTTCCCCAACAATGGTGCCGAAATGTTATCACACAATTTTTACTTGCCCAAAATCCCAAGCCAAGTGGATACAAAATTGGCATAACTGGGAATAACCTATCAATGTCACCTTAATAGGAGACCCATTTCTATTTAGGAGTATGTCAAAACGACCCCAGGGGAGACATCCCCAATGACATGGGGGGTTTGATAAGGCTAAGGAAAGTAATCACAAGGAAATCCTCCCCCTCTCATAGATCACTCAAATCAAAGGTTTCTTTTATGTCTTAAGGATGAAGCAACTGGATAATATTTTGTACCTGCCCAAAACAAGACAACAAGGAAAATGAGTCACTTTCCAAGTACCAAATGATTGTTAGTAATTCATAAGACAATAAACCTTCACAAAGTAAGCTAGATGATATGAATTTGCAGCAATGCAACAGTTTATAACAACAATTAATATTTTATAATAACCACAAGATTTATGCCCTGAAATTGCTTGAAAAAGACAAGAAAAAGTGACTTTGACTAGGCAAATTGATAATAAATTGTCACAAGCAAAATTGCCAATTTTTAGCTAGCTCTTAATGCCAATTTTGCACTAAATTTTCTGCAGTTAGATGGCTGTAGAAATCTTTTGCAACAAAAACAAATTCTAATGGTCAAAAGTGCAAGAAAACACCCTACAAAACTAGCACTTACCCAATATATTCACTAGAAATTATCACAATTGATTTTTTAATGGTTCTAGTGCAAGTTATGTAGGTAAATGTGTCAAATCAATGTATGTTTGTATGGTTGTAGCAATATTTTTATACAAAACCAAGTTATCTTGGGAGTTAGTCTAATTTAGGGTTAGAAAATGTTAGTAAAGGCTTCAAGGATAAGAGTATGAGTGTTTGTTTGATCAATCAACACTTGCAGATGGTAGTCTAGTGCCTTTCTAGGGTAAATGGAGTCACTAATGGCAGAATAAAATCTTAAAGGAAGATAGGAATGCTAATGATATGTTAAAGGGGTGGAGAGGATAAGAGAGGTGTTGGTATCCCAAGGCCTCAAAAATCCACTTCTAAGAGAAAATTGCTAGAAAGTAACAAGGGTTAGGCCCTAATGATTTTCTCTTTTCTTGAAACAATTATAATAAAAAATGAGATTGGGTAATGGAAGTAGGGTTACTAGAGTTCTAAAATGGTAGGGATCTAGTATCTACTTCAAGTTAGGTTCCTTTCAAGAAATTTTATCACATGGAAGATTATAGGGAAAAAGATAATAACATATGTCTTTCCCCTAGGGTTTTAAGCAAGCAATTTCATAATATTAGACATGAAACAAGTAAAAATAACCATAAGAATTCATTCACAATAAATAAATGCAGATTTTACACTTACTTCACAACTAATAATCAATAAAATCACCCTATTTGAAGATCCTCCACATGAAAATAGCCAAAATACACCAATAATTGCCTCCTTCAAGAAGTGTGCACCACTAATTTCAGCCAAAATCCCTTAAGGAAGGCCGAATTTAAGACCAAAAATTAAGTGATGAGTGAATGATGATAAAATACAAGATTTTTATCTCTTATTTATACAATAACAATGACCTTTAATTGTCTTTTAGGTCATAAAAGGACGACATGGCCAGTTTACATCAAAAATCTAGTTTTTACATAAAATTAACAATTAAAACCTTAATTTCACTTTAGGGACGATGCCATTCCCCTATAGGGTAACGTTAGGTCCCCATCATGGAACAATAGGCCTCAAATGAAAAACGTTAGGCCTCAAAATGCCTCAAAATCTTCCACACGTGCCAACTAGCACCAAACTGTCCTCATGGCAAACCCTAACTCGATGATGTCAAGGGTCAATATGATGACATCAGGGGCCTTCAAGGGCCAATTTCATTGTGGAAGGGAAATACCCCCTTGGGTCTAGGCCTGCCAAAGTGTCTCAAGGAAGCTCCCTTATTCCTTCCTGGTGCCATCCTCTGGTGTCTCTTTGCCCCTGGTTGGGGTCACAACATCCATTTGGTGGGATTTTAGCCCCATGGAGGTCTGAGATAATCATCTCCCCATATGTACCTGTCTACTAGGAATGGTCCTACAACAACAACACGTACACCCTCCATGGGATCATAAATCACATGGATCATAGAAAAATCAATTAAAACTAATAATCAAATTACCGAAACATGTGCATCAAACCCCCCTTTACCCAGTCAAATGCTCAAAGATGTTATGCAGTTTAACAAACCATGTTTGGATAGGGTCTCATGATGTCCTATTGGGCTAATACTCCTCAAGTTTGGGGTGTTTCCCAGGTGAAGACAAATCTAGGTCATTTAAGTGTATGAAATGGTGTAGGGGAATGTTTGGGGAAGGGGTGCAGTGATAATAGGGAAACGTAGGTCTTTCCTGTGGGTGCCTCTATAGAGGGTGAGTTGCACCTTGTCATGGATGCCATTGTTTCCTAGCCCATTCAATGCCTTTTATACTTTGTCTTATTTTTTTTTATTTTCAAGAGAATAGCTGGGGGACACTATCCTGGCATGGTGACCAATGGTGTCAACGTTACCCACAAGCACTTCACAGAAATGAGAAGGTCGGTTCGTGATGAGACCCCCTTTCTCTTGGATATGACACCAGGAGCCACTACCCTAGTTTGGTGACTAGATAGATGGTAGTGTCATACCGCTACATGCCCATGGACCTAATAGGCCGACCCATGATGAGACCTCCCATCCACCAACTAGACCTTGAGTTTTATTTTATTTACAAGTCCCCTTTTCTCACTGAGAATCCTTTTATTGCTTTCTTGAGAATCCTTGGGTGAAGCATTTCAAAGGTTTCATTTTTTATTTTAATTTTTTCTAGCTACTTTTACCCTCTGGGCATTTAGCTCCTTCTTCCCACAACACAAGGTACAACCCTTACTAGTGTGGAAAACCCAATTCCTGAACAAAGGTAGGGGAAGATGAGAGGGATAATGATGAAAAGTGGTAAGTATGGAAGGAATAAACAATGACCTTTCATAGACCCACCTAGTGGAAATCCATCCCTAAGGGAACCAACTTACTAGGGAACTCTGTCACCTCCCCAGGTATGAACAAGTTAAAGAGAATAATTTCCCAACAAACATTATGAAACAAAGGATAGTTCAATGCAACATATTCAAATTCTTCGAAAATTAGAGTGACACATACCATGATACCCAAACTCATTACCTCATGGAGAAAGAATCATTGCTACTTCATGATCAGGCCGATGGGATGGATGTTGCTGCTATTGATAGATACGATGTACTGAAGAAAATATGTGTCATCCAAGGCCAAGAACAAGTCGTATGGATCTTGATACTCCATGTCTAGGACCTGTGGGCCTCAAGAAATAATCTCCTCAGTTATCCCTAAGATAGGGGATAACAGTTCTCTCCTAAGAAATGGTCCAAAGTGATGTAACAAACTTCAACAAACTCTAACAAAATCACACGTGTGATCCAAGATGATATAAATGACATAAAAAACTCACATATGTGGTTGAATTTTTCCATGAAGATGGTGTGTCTTCCCAAAGATGTTATAGGAGGCACATATGATGATATGGAGTCCTTGTTGCATTATCTAATGCACTGCCACAATTCCCAAGGAATTCAAAATTCCCTAGGCATAATGTCATAATTCTCAATGCAGTCACAAAGATCCCAATGCATGTACACATATCCCAATATGGATACATGGATTCCAAGGTACTGTCACAGATCCCAAGGTAGATACATGGATACCAATGAAATGTCACAGATACTGATGCAATGTCATGAATATCAATGTAGTGTCATGGATATCAATGCAAGTACATGAATCTTGAGGCAAGTGTCACCAATCCCAAAGCATAGATACAAATCCCAATGCAAGTACATGAATCCCGAAGCAGGGAACCAACTCATAGTCATGAGTCAAGCCTCAATAATATACAAGTCATTAAGTCGTTCACACCAAGTATTATCTTCTAGAAACATCATAACATTATATTAATTTTACAAATTGCCTTAGTTTTGCCATGGTTGGGAAAACCTTAACCTCTATTACATGCGATGATTCTGCTAGTGGGGAAAATCCCCCTATTACTATACTAGGGTCAAATTATAGGCATAGCTATGATCTCCCTTAAAATACAATCCTATTCTTAAACTACCCCAAACATTCTAAATGGATGAAGAAAATGAGATAGGAAGGTAGGTCAGAAGTAGTACCTTTGGTCCTAACATTTGATGTAGACCACCTCCACCTTTGTAGCTTCCCAAGCTGTTGGTCTCCTCCCAAAGCTGACATGCAAGAACACTTAGGCAAAAAAATGCTACAAATATTCTATTTCTACTCATCAATATTAGGGTTAGATATAAAACATTACGCATAAATCAAATGGAAAGAATAAACACATGATATTTGGGACAAGAAATGGATTCTTTTATTCAATATGAAGATTAAAATTTACAACCTTCAATCACTGAAGCTCCGTGAACTAGGTATAGGCTCCTCTTAATGTTGCTCTGAGTGCATCATCCCAAAGCCTTCTCTCACAATCAACTAATCACTTTAGGGAAAGGGAATGGATTGTATAGGAGAAAGGGCTAGAGAGGGAATACTAAGGCCAAATCTTAGAAGGGGATGTGATATTTGGAATAAGGGGGGGAAGGGATTTTGGTAAATTTTCTTTGTTCTAATTCTTGTTGTTGGAATGGGACCCCAATACCTCCTTTTATATGACAAAAGGATAGTTATTTAGTTTGGGGATGGGCTACAATGGGTGAATTGGTTAGGAAACCTCCAATATCCCGTTAACTCTGCCGAATTCCTTGCAAATTTTTATTTTTTGCAACTTTTGGAGATAAACGCGGGCTGTTTAGTATGCAACTAGCATATGTACGTGGGAAGTAGTGAAATAGGGCACATACATGCTCCAAAAAATGGTTTTTTAAAGATAGAGTCTCAAGAATAATTTGGCAAATTATGCAAGTAGAAAGGCCAATGCCATGTATGCATAAGTAGGGAATTTTATGGCTATAACATATGCCCCCTAATGTGTGAGGTAAGAAGAGTAACTAATGGGCGAAATACATTACAATATCTTTACCAGTGGGAAGGTATGGAGTCGAGTGATCCCAAGACCAAATTTTGGGAGGTCGCTATGTGGAAAACAATAATAATCTCTCTGAGGTGGGAATACCGATGTTCATGATGAACTAATCATGGTTGCCAATCAAGTACACTGCAAATCCATGTCATATAAATGTCTATATAAGTGTAGCCACAAACAATACACATCATATCTACATCTCAAAATCAATCAATGATATTCGAATACAATACAATAGGCATCGTTAAGAAGCATCAACTCCCGTGGCTGGATATGAGGACTTCATAGCTCAAGCAACAACTTCAAGATATTCAACAACTCAGCTAGGAGTACAATAGGAGTGTAATACTCACTACTCTGAGGTATTCGACATGCCATCGGGGAAAGACTAGACGATCTCGATCATCAGGAAAAAAACTTTGTTGATTTTGAATCTGGACTTGACTAGAGACATGGAATGTCCGACTCATGAAAGTCAAGAGACAAAATGCAGAATGGCTGAGTCAGGTTGGAAAAAAATTCCCTTCGACAAAATAACAAAAGATCATCAGACTTAGGCAACGTAAAATTGACATCAGTATGTGATGCATGAGGCACCACAAACTCTCCATATGTTTGGAAGAGTAACCAAATGGAGGAAGACATAACTCTATGTAGCGAGAACAACTTCCTAAGTTCATACTAGATCCCAATGCTTGGTGAACAAACAAAAAAATGTTCTTTGTCCAAGGGAGACTACCTTACTGCCCAAAAAAGAATGTATATTTCCCGTCCCCTCTTTTTGGAATATTTGATTTTTTTTGTCTTTTTCAAAGTTTTAACGAGCTTGAAAAAGAACAAAATAATTCTACGTTACAAAGGAGGAAAGAGTGTTGCGAGAAAGAAAACTAGTTCCAAGTGCATGGAACATAATGATGCTTAAGGCAAGGAGACATGTGTAGGTTAAGGACATTAGGGAAAAATTCCTCAATGGGTCAAGGTGACAGATCACAAAGGAAAAAAGTGTTGCAAGGATTGCATATAAGGAATGATTTAAAGGTTCAGTTGAGAGAAACATGGAGCCATCATTAGGACAAAGGCGCAAAGATGAGACCCACAATGTGATTAAGCATGACACAACAAGACTCCTTCCATGTGAATTTTTTATGAGCCCAGAGAAGGTAAGCTCAATGGTTTTTTCATGTTTAGAGAGACTGAAAAAAATGTTAAATAAGACTCCAGGGAGTACCTTTTTCACAATTAGTCCAATCGGTTTGAAAAATGGGTGAACTTGCACTAAAAGGACGTCTTTTCAAAACCGTTTTAACAAGTGTGACAAAGACAAGATCACTCGACTATATTTTCAATTTTAAGGAGTGTGAAAAGAGATTAACTATGCAATCACAACCTTTTTCTAGGTTTAGTCTCCTTATCCTGAAAAACTATAAAATATAACTGAGGAGAACTCTCCTGACGAGACGAATCTCCTAAGGCGTACCTTTTTCTTGAATAATCTACTGGCTGAAAAAAAGGGTTAAACTCATGCCAAGTAGATGTTCTTCTGGACCAATTTAACTAGTGTGAAGGAACAAGGTCACTCGACGATCTTTTCATATTTAGGGATTTTGAAAAGAGCTTAACTATGGACTTCGGGGGGTTCCTTTTTCACAATTAATCTCCAAGGCCCGAAAAAGAGATAAACAAAAACCAAGGAGAATGTTCCTTTTTCAAAAATGTAGTCCCTCGAGCCCAAAAAAGGGTTAAACTTACGCTTGAGAATACTCTTCTAGAGAACCAAAGTTCCTAGAGCATACCTTTATTTGTAAAATTATCCATCCAGAACGAAAAAGGGGTAAACTACCGCTGGACAAATGTGCCTTCAAGTTTGAGTTTGGTGAGCATGAAGGGAAACAAGATCACTTGGTAATCTTTTCAATTTTAGAGAGTCTGAAAAGGGCTTAAAGAAGACTCCAGGGGGTTATTTTTCTCAAATAATCCAAAGGAGATTGAAAATAATAAATACAGTCTCGTTGAATGTTGCTTTCAAAATTTAAAGCAAGATTGAAAGAGAACAAAGCATGCTCATTAGGGAGTCCTGTGGGTAAGGCCAAGAATGATGATTAGTAAAAAGAATGAGGCTTCAATATGTAATCATGGAGAGACTAACAAGGACTCCCAAGCCTATAGTCAAATCTCACAGCATGAATGCCAAAATGAAACAAAGGATCTATCTAGGTATCCATGTAGAGGTAAGCTCTACAACCTCATTACGACACTTATTAAGTAGCATAGAAGGTTCTACGTCACAATTCCGTGGGATCAATCCTGTGGAAAAGCGGAAAAGACAACGATATGCAGAAAGTTGGGAGTGAAATCCTAACCTATATGCCAAAGTTGGAAAAAACGCCTTTTACCATGGGATGATGTAAATGTAACCCATCTCAAAAAATCACCAAAATGTAAGGACAAGTCCCTCAGGATGACCGAAAGATAACTCCAAAGAGAACTCAAGTAGCCACCAAGCCAGGAAAAGTGAAAAAGGGGACCAAATTAGGGAAAAAAGGGCCAAAAAGGTCTATAAATAGAGGCAGACAACTCGTTTTTACCATTTCAATTTGGAAATTAAAAAAAATTCAAAAACCCTCTTTATAAAAAATGTAAATTCTGGGAGCTACGGTGGACGAAAAACCCTCCCACTTGGACCAAGTAAGTATAAATCCCCCACTATTCCTTTTAAATTCATTCATTTGTATTTAATTTTTATTTTGGGAGACACGAGCCCTTGTAAAAGGGTCTCGCCGGTGTGTATGTGGGTTGTCCAAGGTCAACCCGCATATGTACTCAGGCAGATTAATAAAAAACCCAAGTACATACGTGACTGTTCACACTACAACCCGCGTACACATACTTTTGTATTGAAAAAATAAAGCACAAGTAATAAACCCTCTCCAATTTTGTTTGTGACATGATGTATGTGCACTGGAGAGAGAGGGAATATTATGAGTTGGACGTCTTGGTCGAGGAGGACCCTGTGGCAGTTGCTACACTAAAACAATGTGGCCTATGAAAATTCTTTCAATTTTCATTCATGAGGGAAAAACCAAGGTTACTTAATGCCTTGTTAGAGTATTGGCATTCTGATGCAGAGGTGTTCATGTTATAGGGTCAATCATTGACCCCAACAACATATGATATATACTTCTTGACCGACCTCTCTAGGAGAGGGGAACCGATTAACTTGAGGAATTTTCCTCCAGGACTATACAACATAGAGTACTACATCATGATGCACTGTGAGGCTAGTATCGAGAAAGTAGGTTCTCAGGTGACAATTCACAAGATTATCAGCCTCTCCCTGTGAGTTATTTTACTCATGATCAAGTGGATTACTAGATCCACAACACTCCATCAGGCCTCTCGTGCATAGATGCACTGTGAAGTTCAGTGTTTAGAGGCAACAATATTTGATTGGACTAATACCATGCTAGTATGCATGAGGAAACAACTCACAGAGTGTCGTAGGTGTACCAACAAGAAATTCGGGTTTGGTATCATTCTATTCTCATTCTTCTTCAAGAGGGTGACCAGTCTCAGTCTGAGAGAGATAGTACATGAGAACATTTCCTCCATCCCAACAGTGTGCAGGTGGGCGTTTTTACTTCCTAGACAGGGTGCAGGAAGGACCCAAGAGTCCTTTGGCGATCAATTCTTTGACTGAATCTCTTGAGGCATACATTTTCTTGAAAAATAAGACATAAATAACTACACATCCATAAAACAAAAAAAGACAAAAAATGTATAAAATACTATTCATATATACAAGAAGCCACCTAGGTGATTGAACTAAGAGTAGTACTTCTTAAGGTAGAGCCCATTTCTAGGCTCCTCTAAGGTATTTCCCTCAAAATCAACCAGATGGTAAGAACCCTTCTCTAAGACCTCTTTCATAATGAAAGGTCCAAACCACATGGGTTTGAACTTGCCTGCCCCCAGGGGATCTTTGTCTTGGTCATAAACCATGACAAGATCGCCTTCAGAGAAAATATGAGGGTGAGCAGACCGATCATATTGGCACTTGAATCATTTCTTATGAGCCTCATTAGCCAAGGCTGCATCACAACGCTGCTCATCGAGCTACCCGAGATATAGAAGACGTTCCTCAAGTGGCGTAGTGTCGGGTAGTAGTTCCACTTCAAATTTAAAGAAGGGATCTGACACTCAATGGGTAAGACTTCTTCCAGCCTGTAGAAAAGTTGAAAAGGTGAAAAACCGGTGGAAGTCTTTACAGAAGTTTGATAGGCCCACAACGCCGAATATAACATCAAATGTCGATTTGACTTGACTGAATTGATCGTCTGCTGAAGAATAGTCTTGAGAGACTTATTCACAACTTCCACTTGACCATTTGCTTGCATGTAATAAGGTGACAAATGTTTTTGTTTAAACCCAAGATTTGATGTTAATTCAATCATCATTTTATTTTGGAAGTGGCTGCAATGGTCTGTGAGAATATCCTTTGGGATACCGAATCTAGATACTATCTAATTGAAAACGAAAAGGGAAACAATTTCCACGTCATTATTAAATGTCGACATAGCTTCGACCCACTTAGTGAAGTAGTCTACTGCTACAATGATATAGTGATTCCCCCTGGCAGAATCCAGGTGACATGTAGTGAAATCAATGCCCCACTTAGTGAAGGGACCGACAACAATGACCACAAATATAGGAGCAGGGTGTGCCCCCATATTCCGATAGAAGATCTGGTACAAGTGACACTTCTTGAATGCCTCAACACAATATTTGATTAATGAGGGGTAGAATTATCCCACGCGAAGAATCTTTTGGGTTGTTACCAACCCAGATAGATGACTGCTACATGCTCTGGTGTGACAGTCATTCAAAACGAGCTCTACTGCTTCATGGGTAAGATATTGTCGAAGAATGCAATCTACACCTTGATGATACAAAGTGTCATCGAGGATGAGATAGTTTCACGCTTGGTGTCATAATTGTCGATGCTCATCAAGAGAAACATAAGTGAGGCACTTCAAATTTTGAATATACATAAGTATATCTCCATACCAGGGGTCCGAAGATGAAATTAGAAAAATATCCCAATTGATAGGTGACTCTTTGGGTATAATATCACTAGACTCGATCGGTAGTTCCAAAATTAGTTTGGCAAAGACCAAAGACTTTTTAGATTTCACAGAGAGAAAATCCAAGTCAAAATAATGTAGGATAACTATCCATCTACTGATCTTTCTGCCAATTATCTGTCACGTTACCACATATTGGAAGGGGTTGACGACAACAATGATAATGGTCTTGCGAAGTAATATATAGTGATAGAACCGTTGGACAACGTGGACATCCACCAAATAAATTTTCTCAACATGAGAGTAGTTGAGTTCTAGTCCAACTAGGCCTCAAATAAGATAATAGATAACATGCTCTTCGAGCGTGTCATCCTCTTGGACCAAGACCATGCCGATGGTTGACTCTACAGTAGCCAAATACAACAAGAAATATTTGTTATAATCAGGAGGTCAAAGTAGAGGGGCAGATGTCAGGGCACATTTCAACGCTTCAAAGGAGCGTTGAGCTGCTTCATCCTAGCCGAGTGGGACCCCTTTTTTCAAAAGATGCATGAACCCTTTAGTGATCTCAGCATAATTAGTGACAAAATGCCGAAGAAAATTTACTTTCCTCTATAAGCTCTAAAGCTGGGGTATTGTGCAAAGGGGAGGCGATTAAACTATCGCCTCAACCTTAAGAGGATCGACCATGATCCCTTTTGTCGACACGATGAAACCTAATAAAAGACCGATGTCATCCAAAAAATGTATTTGTTTGGATTCAAGAGAATCCAATAGTAGTGACACCAATCAAATATTAGTCGTAAATGTGCGAGATGACCGAATCTCTTGCAAGAATGTGATGCTATATCATCCAGGTATGCCTCGACTATGTGTTTGAGGTCGTGAAAAGAGAACGCCATGGCACACTGAAAGGTAGTTCCAACATTCTTCAAGCCAAAAGGCATATTTCGATACGCAAAGGTACCCCAAAGACAAATAAAATACATTTTATGTTGGTCCTCGGGTTTGATTTGAATTTGATTATATCCCTAAAAACTGTCCATGAAATAAAATACTTCGCAACCAACACACTCATCGACAATCTGATCAATAAACGGGGTTGGAAAATTGTCTTTCGGGCAATCTTTGTTCAAATCACAGAAATCCATACAAACGCGATTCATGCCCTGTTTCTTGTTAACGAGAATTGAGTTTGATACCCATTCTGTCAATTGTACAGAGTATATGAAACCAACTTTGAGAAGTTTCTCTACTTCATCCTTTATCATCGCTCCTTTTCGAGGATTAACTGGGGGAAGCTTCTGTCAGACGAATTTGACATCAGGATAAGTTGTGATTTCGTGTTCAATAATTCATGGGTCAATGCCTGACATCTCCTCGTAAGACTAGGTAAAAACATCACGGAACTCCTTAAAAAACTCGGTGTAAATCTGAATCTCTTCGGGGGAGCAATCCGCTCCAATGAAGACATTCTCCACGATGCCATGGGTTCTGGAGATATCAATATGAATCGTTGCAATAATACTTTCCATGTTTCCCTTGACATATATTCAGTGCATAGCCAGAGGGTTAACAGGACAAGGGCTATCTCCATTCATGGTCAAAACAAACTCTCTTGCCTCTATTGTCCTAAGCTTGGGAAGAAAATAATATCTATGGTGAACATCATCCCAATGTTAGAGGGAAAGACTAAGTCTAAAGGGTCCTGAGAGGCGAGAGAGTCCTGATCCCAAATAGGCTCGAGAACTGGATCTAGCTCCTATGGGGGAACCAAATTGGGGCTGGTCTAGGCTTGTTGGACAACACTGTACACAACCTCAACAACAGATAAGAGCATGGATTGCCAAGGTTCCCTATCCCTTCCATCGAATCCGATGGGGAAGGTAAAGTCCATGGGTCATGAAAGTAGCTCGTTTTAAAAGAGGACACTTGAAAAATTGCAGCATTCGGTTGGTCAGGAACAACCGAAATAAACCTTACATCATTGGAAGGTGGTGGACAATCAAAAGTTTTCATCAATGAAGGAAACAATCTGATGCCTAAGTTGACAGTGACTGAATACGGGTTATCAATCATCGGGACCATGGAAGCTCCTGATGAAGGGTTAGGATGAGAGAAGGACAATTGGTCGACGGTTATAATCTGACCCTCGTGCGAAAAGCATAAGACTCAAAAAACAGTGGCTAAAACTGCATGCATTGCGTAAGTCCAACTCCGTCCTAACAAAAGATTGTAGTCAAGAGTCACATTTACTACTTCAACCTCGATGCATAGATTTTTACCCTCCAACTACATGTGGAAAGAAGGAATTATACCATGTGTTTTGAACGATCGACCGTCAATATCCATAAGAAACATAGGCGACAGAGACAACTCAGATTGGCCAATGGACCTCCAACATGCCAACGACATCACGCAAGTCGAGGCACCCTCATCAACCAACATAAAAAAAATGTTCTTTGTCAATGATTTAGTGGTGTGTGCCACTACTATCTGAAAGGCGACATGGTGAGGAAGATGAGGTTTGAGGTTGGTTGGATTGAAAATGATTATTCCTGAGTTACTATTTTTTTCCACTCCCAAGGCAGACAACGAAACATTTCTCTATGAGGGGAAACTCTGGGGAACCTGTAGAGAAAATATTCCACAAGGGGTCTGTGTCAAATACTCCACGATGAAGTAGTTCTAAGAATCCCCCACATTTTGGTTATGGGAAGCCTTCTTAAACACACCTTTTGGGATGTGAGTAATCATTTCTCCCACTGTCTTCTCAATTTTAAGAAGAGTCAATGGGTTGGAGGCATCCTTTCCCTTCTCAATATATTCTGGCATTCCGTAGTCACAAGTCCTGGTTGATAAATGAGCATTGGCATTCATCATGTAAATGTTCATGGTCAGGTTGTTAGGATTAGGCGTGGGGGGTCCTTGACTGCCTCCAGTTACACTCATGGATGTAGAAGCCAGAGCCATATTTTTCCCTTGTGGAAAAGGGTTTGTCAATACAACAGGTTGTTGCTGTGCTAGTAGCTTCTTGGCTTCCGCAAGACAAGGGCACAGGTCAGTTAAGTGGTCGTTTGTGCAAAGATTACACATAAACTTCACCTTCTTCTTCTCAGTTTTTCCCTCACCAACATTGTTAGCAACCTTTTTATCCCCTTTACCCTTCTTGTTTTTTTGTTTCTTCTTTCCCTCGGTGTGCTAGTTGGCCTTGGGAGTTGTCGATTGCACACTATGTACATCCGACGTCTGGGTTGCGGGGGAGGCCAAACTAGGAGTCTGGTTGGCCATAGTCTGTTGAATCGATAATTATTGTAATTGATTAGATAACAGATCCATGGAATTTCTTTGTGTTGATCCCATTATGCCATCATCGTGGGGCCCAATTTTTTTTTTGGCCTGATCGAGAGTTGACTGCGACGCATAAGGTAAGATCTCGTAAAGCATGCCAGAATGAGAGTAAATCAGTTCTAGCTGTTGGGATCTCATTATATCCTCTTCCTCAGAAAACACCCCGAATGTTGCTACGTCTTTGGACACTCAAGGGACCAAAGACTTCAAGAACCACTCAAGCAAAAATGCATGAGGGACCTTGAACTTAATCAAGCTCTTTTGTCGACGCCACTCTCGGATATGATCCAAGATATGGTCAGCCTTTGTCTGCTCAAAGTTGGCCAACAATTCGGTGCCGACATTGTATCTCACTAGCAACTGGAAATGGTTCAGGAAAACCATAGCCAGGTCATTAAAGTAAGAATAATTCAAGTTGTTGAGCTTGATATACCACTTCTCTACACCCTCTATAAGAGTGCATTGAAAGAGGAAGAACTGAATAAAGTAGTCCTTCAACGAGTTTGATGAGCACCACAAGTTAAAAGTAGTCACATGATCACCCAGATCTTCATTGGGACTGTCCTCAAATTTTGGAATGTGAGAAGGAAACTTAGTCAACATGGGGGGGGGCAACATGGATCGTGACAGATCAGGTCATTTAACAATCTTGACAAGTCTGAAAAATGAAGGGTTGCCAGAAAGGGTATTTTTGGTTGCAGAGTATTTACATGAAAAGAGGGACTTGGATTTTGACTGGCACCAAGTTTCCAGGAAAACTTGGACTGTTGGCCAAGGTTTTGGTAGAAATCATGGCCTTGACCAACAAAAGGAAATTGTGTTTGTTGTTTCATCATCAGTCGACTCTCGAAATTAGACGACATAGATTGTGCAGGGTTCCCCCCATGTGCAATGTTCCAAGGACCCTTGTTGAACCGACCCTGCCATCATAGGTACTGAACCTTGGCTAGGGTTCCATTAATTATGGAAGGGGTTTCACTTGACCGACATCCCTTGTGAGGGAAACGAGCCCTGCCAAGGATTCCAATGACCTTGTGTGGAGTATACTCATGTCATCACTCCCTGTCAAGGAATGGTACTTTGCACAGGATTCTGTTGACTAAAGATGGGGTTTCCCCCAATCGAGAAAGAAGACGAAGAAAACATGTTGTTTCCAAATGCACTAAACGAAGAGAACACCATTTATCCCACCGACGCCGTGTAGGATGAAGGTCCCAAACTACCTCCGCTAAAAAAAATATAGTTAGCGTTAGGCCTGATCAACTGTTGAAACGTGCCACCGAGAAAAGGGGATGGAGGAGGTATATGGACCCCACCATAAGGAATAACATTGAAAGGGGAAGTCATGCTTGTGGCTGATCCTTGCAAGGGAGCATTAGAGCTCCATGCCCCCAGGCCCATGGTCTATAAACTAGAGTAAGTAAGAACTGAATTTGAGTCAAAGTTGGGCATCCCATATGAGAAGGGAGTGCATGTCACGTTCTGAGTGAACACAACAATGGTTGAGGTTGTCAAAGGGATCGAATCACTGCCCAAAGTCGTGGGTGTTGGGAAAGTCGTGGTCCTAACAGGAAAATGTAGGGGAGGAGGTGTAATGCCCCCTCCAGTGGTAGCCGTAACGAGAGTACGGGGACTTCCTGACAAAGTAGAAACATTTTCTTCCATCGCCGCTTGCCGAATAAACTAACATTCAAAATATGTCACCTTGGGAGGGACAATCTAAATTAGAAGTGACACCAAAAAGTCTGTGATCAGAGGATTTTTTGGCCTAAAACCTTCAGTCTCAAGGTCAGAAACGATAGATTCCTCCAGTTCCTGCAAGTATCCTCTCAGAGCTGGCTCAGGTACAGTTTCATGTGGCCTGGTCACTTCAAACGATCCTTCTTGATATAATCTTCACCTCAACAGTGGCAGAGGTGGCTCCAAAATAACCGACGAGAACCCCTGAAGCCTTTGCGACCGACGAAGTTGTTGATCTTACAATTTGTGAAATGATCAACTCACACAATAAGGTTTGACTAGCGTGAAACACAGAGCACACACTAAAAGTTCCTAAAGATAAATCAAGTATACCACTAACTAGTGGGAAGTACAGTTATGCCAATCGACACTATAGAAACTAATTGGTGTAAGTGAAACTTAAACACATAAGCACCCTCTGTGTATACTCTACGAAGAGTGATCTGACGTCTGCCCTAGGTACCAAGGTATACTTCTGCATTCACCTGTGTAAGTCTGTAAAAAATAGGAAACTAATTTTCCAACTCGCAGTCAGTCACCAGGAAGGTGCAAACAACAGTCGGGCTAATCATAATGAGGAGGATAACAAGTATAAATCGCTTCAAGGGTGCCAAAAGAAAAAGGTATGGAAGAAAACAGAGGATCTCAAATGGATTCAAGGTCCATGAGGGTCCATAGGAAAATGCGATCATTATTGTTCCCAAGAAATACCCTCAATATACAATCCCCACTACGCTTGGTCTGACTTTGGAGGGGTTATCTCCTCTACCTTTCCTTACGCTACCTTGTGTTTAACCCTTATGTTAGAGGGGGGTCCCGGCTAACTCTTACGATGCTGGACTTTAGACACTCCCTATCTCAGAATCCAATGTTTGTTTTAAATGTCCTTGAAGAGTTTCCTCTTCACACCTATTTCAAGGCCCTGAAAGCCTAAACCAGTTGGTGAACCTTACAAAAAGAAATCCTAATATATTTTAAGTTAAGCGTTAATTTTATAGGCTTGATTTACACAAAGGATGTGATTGTGAAACTAATGGTGTTTGGAAGAGACTAAAAATGAAGAAAAATTTAGAGCATTTAAAAGAAAATAAGATACTTCAAATTTTAAAGAAAAAACTTGTAAACCCTTTGTAAATATCATCTTTTCAAATTAATGTTTCAAGATATTATAATTGAATGTTTCCTAAAAACGTGCTTTCGTTTCAGTATTGAAAACTACTTATATTTCCAGGAAATAAATTTGAAATTTGAAACTGAAACTCTTTTCTTTTGCAAACAAACAACCTAGGCTACATTACCAAACTAAATGCAAATTTTTTTTATTTTATTTTTTGAACTGCTTTAATGAGAAAAACCAAAGTTTTTTTTTTTTTTAAGCACAAAGTAGGAAAAAGAGAAAACAAAAACCAATATTGACAGAGACCCTAGGCCAGCTGCGTAAACGCAGGGATTAAAAAAGAAACCAAAGGATGATCTAAAACTTGAAAGTTCACTCTAAACCTCTAGGGAAAACAAAAGAAAATCAAGAAGCAAGTTGAAAACACATATTTAACCCAAGCTAAGGCCCAAAAACAGAGACTCTGTAAAATCTAAGAAATCCCTGAGAAGCCTAAAATTTCTGTGAGGAAAGAGAAAAACTTCTCTTTTTTAAAAACACTTTCAAGACACAGAGACACAGGCTGTTGCACTAGAAACAAGCATATGTATGTGAGTTGTCTACTGTGCATAATGTGTATGTATGTGGGATGAGCGAGAGTAGAGTGCGTACATCTCTCATATTTTTCAAAAAGAAAAAGACTAAACAAACTGACTGGGAAGGGAAATCTAGTAGGCACATTGAAGGTTACCAAAGACCCTTAAAAGACTCAATGAACTTGATAAAAAAATAAAAAGGAAATAAAGAATCAAATTAAAACCAAAAAACCTCCCTCTAAAACCCTAGAGAGACTACCCAGTGGAGTCGCCAATTATTCTAGCAGGGAAATCCCCCTATTACTATACCAGGGTCAAAGTACAAGCAAAGCTATGATCTCCTTTAAAAGACAATCCTATTCTTAACTACCCCAAACTTTCTAAACATATGAAGAAAAAGAGATAGGAAGGTAGGTCAGAAGTACCTTTGGTCCCAATGTTCAATGTATACCATCTCCACCTTTGTAGCTTCCTAGGCTGCTGGTCTCCTCCCAAAGCTGACCTGCAAGAACACTTAGGAAAACAATTCTACAAATATTCTATTTCTACTCATCAAGATTAGGGTTAGATATAAACCATTATGCATAAATCAAATGAAAAGAATAAACACATGATATTTGGGACAAGAAAGGGATTCTTTTATTCAGTATGAAGATGAAAAGTTACAACCTTCAACGGATGGAAGTAGTGCAACAGGGCGCATACATGCTCCAAAAAATGGTTTTTTAAAGAGAGAGTATCAACAATAATTTGACAAATTGTGCAAGTAGAAAGGCCAATTCCATGTATTCATAAGGAGGGAATTTTAGGGCTATAACAGACTCATAAGACCAAGAGGTATTTCCTAGATCACTAAGTTAGAAGCATGTGATATGATGGATGCTATGACAATGGTGGGTAACTTCATGAGTTGACTTCCATGGCCACATAAGATTTGTTAAAAATGTTCATCTACATGAGTGCCTTTAATGTGAGGGGGCACTTTTCTTTGAGTTACCATTTCCTCGACACTTTTTCTTACTACCCTTCTTCTTGACATTTTCTTTCTTTTTTATTTGTTTTACTTTGTCCCTTTCTTTAGATATATATGGTCAAGAATAGAACTTGGGGAATTGGCCTTAGAGGGAGGCAGTATTGATCAATATTTATTATTTGGGTTTTTATTTTTTATTGGTGCATCAACCTTGAGCTTATAGCTCTTAATATGAGGCTTTCCTCATGGGGATATTAAGTACAGGCCTTTCTATGCCATATGACAAGGAAACCATGAGAGGGGATACAAAATATGTGTATGGAGTAATAGGGAAGATGAAAAGTGTTAAGTATGATTTGGGATATGGACACACTACATCCACTCAGGTCTATAGTAGTACAAGTTGACTCAAAATGTGTCGACACTTATCTAAAGGAAACTTATGTCCTCCATGGTAAATTGAGGAAAAATAATAAAATTGTAAGTTTTACAATGCTTTATTAAATCACACTTAATCTTTACCATAGTCACGGCTATATAAGAAACAATATCACCATGTCTAAGCAGATAACCAATACATAAAAAACATAGTAAAGCAATTGAACTGAAGCAATGAAGTAAAGTGCCATGGCCATGTGTATGAAAACATAGTGTGCTATCTACATGTGCATGTATTATTTGAGGTGTGTGTGATATGAGATGATATATCATGAATGCGTCAACTAGGGGAGACCGGGAAAGTCCACTGTGAGATGATACTATCATATAGCAAAAGGTTGAAGGATGTCATGAATTTGAGCTTTGAATGACTAAGCATGAGTGCTCACATCTAATGTGAACTTGAACCTCATACCACTAGAAAAGTGGCCCTAGTACTAGTTTCCCCTATGTGATGACAATCTCCTCATACCATATGAGGGGAAAACACTACTAACTAATCAAAATTCTATATGAAATGAATAAGATGGATCTAGTATCAAATGTAAAGAGGCATGGATTCAATTTGCAGCTTGTAAACACAATTTTATACCAAATTCAAGAATAACTAAGATAAGTTATAACTAAACAATTATGCTCCCATGCTACAACTGCATTAGGCCCAAGACACTACTCCACTTGGAATTTTCAGCCTAATGTATTCTAAAATATTGTTCTAAAAATTAGTTGAGAGTTTCATTGCAACGTGATTTATACATAACTCCACATAGAGATCAAGAACTATCTCTTCATATTTCCTATGTGTTGGTAGATAATCCCAATGATTTACTTGAAAAGTTCATCATTGGAATGTTTCTTCTTGTGAAATAATATTTGCATAAGCATCTTGTCATGACCAAGAGTAATACTACATTGATTTTTTTACTTTGAAAACCTCATGTTTCAGGGAAGATATTTTTAAGAATTCAAAATGTTTGTATTTTTTTCCAGCAAATGTTCAACATAAACAAGACTTCATATAAATAAACATCAAAATGATACTTAACATTGACAACTCCAACATACTATGCTTCTTCATTGTTAGAATCTTTCATGTATGCCATATAAATATGGGTGCACAAGTAAGTGTTAGGGTCCAACCCTAACCTTCCTACTTTAGGCTACCTATGAGTTAGTTAATTGTTGTATGCAACCATCCTCTTTGAATAAGGCCCATTGGTCAGTAGTAGATACTTATTTAATGCAAAATGATGCACTTTATAATGCCCACTAGGTAATTGGTACCCATTCGTGATAGGACCACAAGTAGTTATGTTTTTTCTATTGAAAATCTATTTAAACAGATAGGAGACTATGGAACATTTATCTTGTGTTGTGTATTTGGAGCTCTTCTTAGTGAAAGGTCACCCAACCTTAAGAGACAAGTGATCATTGTTTTCCTTTTTCTTATTATCAATATACAAGGGCATCTTTTACATATTTCATCTTGTTTCCTCTTATTTCTATATATTTTGAAAACATATTCTTTGTATACCTAGTTATGTTTCAATTTTAAGTGTTAAGGAATACTACAAGTGGTATCATAGTTCTTTCTTGACCCAACACGCCTCCAAATTTTAGTAGAATTTTTTTTCCAGGTTAGAGACGTATTCCGACATCTTTAAATAACATAGTGATTTTTTGTTCAATGGGTAAAATGATGGCTGGGGAAGAATATATGCAAGGAATAACATGGAATCACTTTGTTGGAAACCCTTATAACCCCTATTGGTAGCCCTCTGATTAGTATCTCATCAGACAATACCTATATGCAGAATCTCACTTCCACATACCTTCAAGTATATCAAAATTCTCCTAGGTATACTTGAAACCAACTCTGGACCAACCAATCACCTGTGTTATTCCTATAGTATATTGATAATGAAATTTGAGGATATCACTCTCTATTACCTAGGTTGTCAGGTCATATGACTAAGGGAATGGTTAAGCCTCCTTAGTTAGTGCCTTAAGATATTGGGCTGATTACTACTATTGGATCCCATATTAGAGAGATACAACTCTGGAAACTCCTTTTTTTCTAGGACTCTAAAAACCCTAGCTCATGTAGTCAACCAATGAAATTATTACATTTTATATCCAAAATAACTACAAAAATAACCAACTAAGAGTAATACTCCCACAAGAGTAGTACTTAGGAAAGAAAAGAAGAGACCGGGTCCTTCCAACACCATTGTGGGAGACTTATCTCAAAATATTCCTTGCATTTTGTTGATCATGTGGGTATACCTCTTAAGTAACCCTTTTTAGGTGGACCCAACATTATAGTGATTTGAGGTATATCTGAATAGATTCCATTCAATCCCAATATTTGTAGTGAAATACATGGAGAATAACATTTCCAATTTTGTTTTGGTGATCTGATGGTTCAAACTCACAACATGGCCAACCTAAAGAATCAACAATGGCCCCAACCCTCTTAGAACCAATAATATGCCCAAATCACTCAAAACCAAATTGTAGAAGAAAAGAATGTTAGCATTGAGGCTACACTCCACATTATGAATGCAAATAATTAAAACCAAGGAGAAATATTGGAAATATTAGGTGCCTACTTGAATTTCAATATACAGATCCAAATATTGATCCAACTAAGGAGGGATTTCCATACCATGAAGTGTAGGTTGAACACATGTTTTAGGATAATACCTACCCACAGTTTTAGTATCATAATTCATGGCACCATTTTCCAAAGGTCGACATGAACAAGTTTGATGAGTTTGATTCCTTAGGGTGGGTTGCCCAAATAGAACATTATTTTTTTATCTGTGGCATTATTGATGACCTCTAAAAACTACAAGTCGAGGTCCTGTATTTGGATGTTGAACGTTGGCAGTGGTGGAAATGGTATAAGAAGAATTATATAGGCTATATTTCCTGGACTTAGTTTGTGCAAGTACTTTATGCTCATTTTGAATGTGAAACTCACCATTTAGGAGGCCAAACAAAATTAAGCCAAAGTAACACAGTTATGGACTATATTATTGACTTTGAGCAATTAACAATAAACACAGAGGGCACAAAGGGCCAATTTGATTCATGTTTTAGAGAATGTTTCATTAGTGGCCTCAAGGAAGCAATTTGAGTACACATCACGATGTAACATTCACAAACATGGTTGGAAGCTTGTGACAGAGCTAAATAAGTTGAGATAGTGATCAATGAAAAAACCAAGAAACCTTTATTCACCACTCTCCCTAACTCCCCTATGAAGACTACCCATATCTCATCCAACTCATGGCCAATCCACATCCACATGTTATCTCCCAAAGAGATGGAAAAACATCAATGCCTTCATCTTTGCTATAATTGTGATGAGTGATATTTCAAAGGGTACAAATGTAAAGAACATAAATTATTTCAAATAGATATATCTCCACATGACGACTCTAAGGAAATTATTGTTGAAGATACTCTTGAACCAAACTTAGAAGACACCAACCATTCGATGGAAGATGAATCCCCCTTGCAATATCCTTGCAAGGAACCCCAAATTTCTCTCTATGCCCTATTAGGTTTCTCAACACCCCAAACCTTGAAATTAATTGGCTACATCAAGCACCACAAAGTGATTATGTTGATTGATAGTGGAAACACCCATAATTTTATTTATAGGAGAGTGGCACAAGAAACCCATTGTTTTGTACATCCCATATCTATTTTTTAAATTATGATAGATAATGTCGACATGATGAAATATGGGGGCCTATGTGAAAATGTAAAACCACAAATGGTTGAGTATCATCTCAAAACTCACATGCTCGTTATTGAAATAGGCTGTTGTGATATAGTTCTTAGGGTAGAATGGTTACACACTTTGGGACCTGTCACCATGGATTTCAAATAGTTATACATGAGCTTCACTTAGGAAGGGTATAAACATATCCTCAAGGGGCTTACATCTAGTTCTCCTGAAATTATCGCCTTTCACCATATGGAGAAGATGTTTAAGAAATGCATCTTTAGTGTTATTGTGTATTTCTATGCCATATAAGTAGTTGACACCACCCCACAAGAGATTCAACCTGCTTTGTAGCTGGTTCTCTATAAGAATCAATAGGTATTTGAAACTCCACAAAGTTTATCACCTTCAAGTGGGGAGCATGACCATGGTATTCCCCTCATTTTAGGAAATCAACCACTGATTGTGTGTCCTTATCAACACCCTTTTGCACATAAAAATGAAATTGAAAAGATCATTCAAGAATATTTGGAGTTGGGAATCCTACATCCCCGTACTATCCCTTACTCATCACTAGTGGTTGTGGTATTAAAGAAGGGAGGCACTTGGAACATGTGTCTATATTTTTTCACCCTAAATAGTTGACCATCAAGGAAAAAATTCCTATCCTAGTTATTGATGATCTCTTGGATGAACTTCATGGTGCCAAGTTTTTCACTAAACTTGACCTTCATTCTAGCTATCACTAGATCAATATGGAATAAGTGGACATCCATACTACCGCCTTCCATACACATGAAAGTCATTATGAGTTTTTATTGATGCCTTTTGGCCTTTGTAACTCTCCATCAACCTTCTAGAGCCTCATGAATAAGATCTTTTGATCATTCCTATGCAATTTTTTTCTTGTATTCTTTGATGATATTTTAAACTACAATAACACATGAGAATACCACATAGAACATGTTGATATATTCTTGCAACTACTACAAGACTACCAACTATTCGTGAAATGATAAAAATGTGTTTTTGGGGCTTACATGGTTGAATACTTGGGTCACATTGTAATTCAAGATGGAGTACGAATTGATCCCAAGAAAGTGATAGCTATGCAAGATTGGCCCCATCCCATGACCCTGAAGAATTTGCACAGATTCTTAGGACTTACAAGCTACAACAATAAGTTTGTAAAACGTTATGGAGAGATTGCTACACCCTTAACCTCATTGCTAAAATATATTTCCTTTGTTCAGAGTGAGGCTACTGAACAAGCCTTCTAAGCTGTAAAGGATGCCATGTGCATGAATCCAATATTAGCATTTCCATATTTTACTAAGACATTTGTCTTGCATTGTGATGCATCGAGCAGAGGTCTTGGAGTAGTATTGATGTAATAAGGGAAAATTTTGGCATTCACCAGTAGGAAATTATGTTACCACAATTTGGATAAATCCACCTATGAGAAATAAATGATGTCCATCTTGCATGCAATAGAGACCTGGAATCCATATATCATAGGGTGAAATTTCCAAATTAAAACTGACCATCATATACTCAAGTACTTTCTCGAACAAAGGTTATCCTCATCAAGCAACATAAGTAGGTCACTAAGTTGCTAGGGTATGATTATGGGATTATCTATAAGAATAATGTGGTATCCAATTACTTCGGCCAAAAATTTGAGGAGGATGGGTCCCTCTTTTACTTATATTTTCCTATTCTAGGTTGGCTTGAGGGAGCCTATCAAGAATGGTTGGAAAATGACACTATCATTCAACTCATCCATAATATTTAGGAAGATCCAAAACCTCCTAAAGGGTATACATGGAAACTAGATACATTGCGATATAAAGGGTGCATTGTTCTAGTAAATAATTCTTCCTTAAAACAATGAATCTTAGAATAATTTCATTCACCACCTACAACATGTCACTCTAGGTTTTATAAAACATATAAATGAACTAAGCCCTCGTTATTTTGGGAGGGAATGAAAATCGACATCCAACATTTTGTGGAAACCTATGACACTTGCCAAAGAAACAATGGGGAGATAATAAATATACTAGGGGAATTACAACCTCTACCAATCCCAAAAAACATATGGGATGACATCACTATCGATTTTACAGTGGGAATTCCAAGGGCAAGCAACAAATCCATGGTCATGGTGGTAGTCGACCATCTCTCCAAATATGCTCATTTTTGTTCCTTACGACATCCATTTACCCCCTCCTCAGTGGCCCAAGTATTCCTTTATTATAATTTTAAGTTACATGGCATTCCCACTTCCATCATCTGAGATCAGGACCCTACCTTCATGATCAAATTTTGGCAAGATTTGTTTAAACTACAGGGTACCCAACTGAAAATGAACATTGCATATCACCCCCAAATATATGGTCAAATTGAAGTAACCAAAATTTTCCTATAAACCTATTTGAGATGATTTTCCTTTGAAAAAACACTCCAATGGGCACAATGGATTCCCCTCATAGAATGGTGGTACAACACCTCTTATCATGGAGCTACCAAAATGACTCCCTATGAATCTATTTATGGAAAACAAAATTTGGCAATCACTTCATATTTATGAAGCACTTCCAAAATTCAGGTATTTGATCACACACTCCACACTGGAGAATCCATTGTTCGTATACTAAAGGAAAATTTTCCTATGGATAAAAATAGAATGAAGAAACAAGTGGAATGCCATCACTTATAAATTTTGTTTATAGTAGGGGATCGTGTGTTTCTTCCTTCAACCCCTTTAACAAACATCACCCAAAAAAACACCTTATAAATTAGTACCAAAGTTATATAGACCCTATGAGATCATCTGATGCATTGGAAAAATGGCCTACAAATTGGATCTTCCATCCCACTACAATATTCATCTAGTATTTCATGTGTCTTGTCTAAAGAAGGTCGTGAGATCGAAGTACAAGGTCCAAACTATCTTACTAAAACTCAATGAATAAGGCTCCATTTGGATTCAACCATAAGTAGTATTGGACACCAGTAAGCATTAATTTCATCATCGCATGATCGGTGAAGTACTGATCCAGTGGAAAGACATGCAACTTGAATATGCCACATGGGAACCAACCATGATTCTAATGAAATTTCCTCATCTTTATCCTTGAGGACAACACTGCTTTAGAAGGGGGAGGGCACGTGAGGGTCCTACTCTAACCTCCCTACTTTAGTCTACATAGGATTTAGTTACTTGTTGTATGCATCCATCCTCTTTGAATCAGGTCCCTTGGATAATATTGGATAGTTGTTTAATGTAAAAGGGCCTACTTTATAAGTCTCACTAGGTAATAATTATC
Organism: Picea sitchensis; assembly: GCA_010110895.2. Classification (NCBI taxonomy): domain Eukaryota; kingdom Viridiplantae; phylum Streptophyta; class Pinopsida; order Pinales; family Pinaceae; genus Picea; species Picea sitchensis. The sequence continues at coordinate 70,560 of SNQJ01S0041754.1, forward strand.
CATTAGTGATGGGACCATAAGTAGTTAGGGTTTTTTCTATTGAAAATCTATTTAAAGAGACAGGACATTATGGAACGTTTGTCTTATGTTGTGTATTTGGAGATTTTCTAAAGGAAATGTCATCCCACCTTAAGAGGAAAGTGAACATTGTTTTCCTTCTTCACATTGTCAACATACAAAGGTATCTTTTACATATTTAATCTTATTGTCTCTTGTTTCTAGATATTTTGCAACTATATTCTTTGTATACCTGGTTGTGTTTCAATTTTAAGGGTGAAGTAACACTACATAAGTTCCTATATTCTACTTTATATTATCATCCTTGACCTAACCTCCATGGAAATTGGCGATTCTCTCTCAAATAGTAATTAAAAAACTTGAAAATTGGTGTGTTGTGATCTATGCTTCTATTCATTTATTATGTGAATGGTTCAGGTTATGATAAATTTTATCAAGTGTCCTAAGACACATAATTTTATTAATATGACATGAAAGATTACATAGAGTGTGTTGATATTTTATGTAATTTCGGAAGTTATTCCTAAGTGTAATTGTATTGGTTATTCCTAAGTGTAATTGTGAAAGGGTTTATTGATAAGTTATGTCTTTTAGGTCTTTTAGAGTATAAATATAGGTTATATCGAGTCATTTTTATC
>SNQJ01S0041755.1:0-10734 GCA_010110895.2 Picea sitchensis
AACTGAATCTGATCTAGTCTTTCTTTGTTTCTTTATTTTAAAAGTCTCATCATAAAAATCTTTATTCAAATGTCTTTACGGTATGTTTTATATCCTTAAAACATAAACTCAGGAACAACAGTCTCTGTACATTTATTTCATTAATAGAAATCGTGTATTACTTTATATTTGTGTTTATGGTTGCATCTCTGATACCTTTATGTTATATTATTGAACATCTGCGATATCTCTGTGCATTTCTTTATTATATCTCCAATCTCATTTCGTGCCGAAAATAATCTGGATCAAGAGGGTTTGATGAAGCAAAGTGTTGCTACAACAAGGCTCTTTCAGCAAACCCTAGAAAAAATCGACCCAAAGTGTAGTAGACCTAGGCTTGAGGTATCTCTTTCTTCTTGGCTTATAAATAGTACGGCTAGCAATAAATGAAGAGAAAATGAGGGTGTAGCTACAACTAGGCTCTCTCTTTGTCAATCAATGGCTAAAAATTTCCTCAATGGAGACATGGGACAAGGACCTACTTGTGTGCTTGTCACCTAGGGTTTTTGTTCAGCAAAATTTATAAATATATGAAAGAAATGAAACTAAAACCATTCATTCAATAAGTTTTGCAGAAAAATTCTTACATATCACCAAGAAAATGAATTGCAAACCCTAGTTGTAACACCTTCCATTAAGAGAAATGCCAAACTATGCCAAAAATATCATCCTTCAACAAGTGCACATCACTAAATCAGCCAATAACCCAAGAGAGGGCGTAAATTTCAGACCTCCTTATGGAGTGAGTAATTTGTGATGAAAAAATGAAGGTGAAAATCCTTGATTTATACAGTATCATGACCTAAATTTACATTTTAGGTCATGTAAAAGCCCGCAAGGCCAAAATACTAAAATCATATTGTTTTACATTAAAATGTCAATTTAAAACCCTAATTAGGATGAAAAGAGACATCAAGCCCATCTAAAGGAGACGTAAGCCCCTTTTAGGGCAAATGGAGCATCTTGGAGAAAAACGTTATCCCTCCTTAGGCTTCTCCATGATGCCACATGTGCCAATACTACCCAGTCTACCTCCCAATATGTCCAATAGGTTGGGTGACATCATGGTCATCAAGGGTGACATCCCAGGCCTTCCAAGGCTAACGTTCCACTGAAAGAGGATCAATCCCCCTAGGTCAAGCTCTACCAAAGTGCCTATGGTGGAACATCCTCTTCTTATTTGGTGCAAAACCCCTAATCCATATTTGTCTTGTCTCTGCCCCCTAATGGGGTCTCAACATCCACCTAATGGGCTATTCATCCCCATGGAGGTTTGAATTGATCATCTCCCCATGTGTACCGGTCCAAAGTGGTACATGTCTATCAGGCATGGTACTGCACATTAATGGCTATGCCCTCCATGGGCTCATCAGACACAGGGATCATAGCAATGTCAATCACATCTCATCATCAATATTATTAAACATGTGCATAAAATCCATAATACATCAATTAACAACTCAAATACGTTACACAAGCTTACAATACAAGTTTAGAGAAAAAGACAAGATGTCTTATTGGGCTAGTGTCCACTAGAAAAGGAAAGTTCCTGGAAGAGACCTCATCCAAGCCATGTAAGTGGGTGATGTGGTCAAGGGATGTCCAAACAGGTGGGTGGAATATGGGCAGAGGATGCATAAAACTTTACCTGTGGGTGCCTTTGTAGAAGGTGAGTTGTACGTATCGTGGATGCCTTCTTTCCAAGCCCATTCTTGCCTTTTATTATTTTTTGTTATTTTATCTCTATTTCTTTTTTCCTTTTTTGTTCAAGATCTAATCAGTGGACACTACCCTAACATGGTGACCAGTGGTGACAACGTTACCCACAAGTACTTTCACAGAAATGAGAAGGATAGCTCGTGATGAGACCCCCTTTCCCTTGGTCGTGCAACCAAGAGTGACTTCCTTGGCGTGGTAACCAGCTGGTGGAAATGTCATACTGCTAGGTACCCATGGACCTAATAGGTTGGCGCGTGATGAGACCCCGTACCCTCTAGTTAGGTCTCAATTTATTATTTTTTCGGGTCCCTCTTGTTTCTTGTTGAGAATCCTTTTATTTCTTTCTCAGGGATCCCTCGGCGAAGCATCTTGAGGTTTTAGTTTTTAGGATTTTATCTTTTACCAGCCTTCTTTTACCTCCTAGGGATTTAGCCCCTTCTTCCCACGAGATAAGGTGCAATCCTAAAAATAGGTCAACCTAGTGCTCGAACAAGTAGAATGGGATAAATGAGCGAGAAGCAAGATGAAAAAGATGGTGCTCTGAAGGGAGTGGACAATGGATTTTCATAAATCCCTCCAGTGGCAAACCAAAACCTATAGACACAAGCTTACTAGGGCACTCTGTCAATCCCCCCAGACATGGTCAAGTGGGCAAGTGTAAGATCCAAGCAGTCGTTAGAAATAAAAGGTATCAGATACATATATTCAAGGTTTTTGATGATCAAAGTGACACATACCATGATACCTGGACTGATTACCCCATAGAGAAAGAATCATCTCTGACACGGGACCAAGTCGATGGTGGTGGATGTTGTTGTTGCTGACAAGACAAAGATGTTGGAAGAAGGAAAAGGTGGGCCCTCCAGGGCCATGCTAAAGTCAATCCTGCTCTTGGTACTCCATGTCTAGGACCTGTGGGCCTCGAGACATGATCTCCTAGTTATCCATGAAAGTGGGGGATAATAGAACCTCGAAGGTTTAAATAACAAGGAGGACCCTTCAATTCTAGAAAAAACACACAAGAGGAAAAGATGGAAGAGATGGCTAAAATCATTAAAGATTTATCAAATAAAATTTGTAGGATGGAAATTGAGAAATCCAAACATGACCCATATGTTATAAATCAAAATCAATTCAGGAGAAACCTCAATACAAATCCTCAGATTCAACAGAGGTAAATTAAGAACGAGGAACAGAAGATTCAAGCCCCTTTTAAAACATAAAATCTTATACAGGGAGATGATGTTCAGGGTTATGAACAATTAAATGAGAATATAAACAATTTTAGTGATGATGATATTGAACCTCATTTAACTCAGCAAGACTACGAAAAATATTTAAATATTGGATCATTATTTGATGAGAAAAATATCGATAACTTGGGAGATACTACATCACAATATAAAGATCTTGTTGATTCAATAATGGATGAGCTTCATAATAACTATTATTTGAGGCCAAGAGATAATATTTCTACTACCAATCCACCAAAAAATGCCTTTCCATGGAATACATAAAATGAAGCAATGGTCTCAAAATCACCTACTAAAGCACAAGTTGTTCAAATAAATCAAGTTGAAACAAGGGCAACACAAACTAAAAAGATGGAAAAAATAGAAGTCGAAGTGCATACCAAATAGTTAGAAAAGTCAGTTTCCATGTTCAATCTAGAGAATGAATTGAATAAGATTAAAATTCAATTCCCTCTGATTGAACTTGCCAGAAATCTAGTTTACAAGAAGCATATTTCAAAAGTAATTAATTTTCAAGATGCAAAAAATCAAGCTGATGTTATTAACCTGCAGGATGAGAATCCAACGATCATGTTTGGACCACATATTGAAAATGATTAATACTCGATGGCTCCATTTTATATCACTCTTACTATGTGCGATCATTTGTTACATAAATGTATGCTAGATTCAGGTGCTTCACATAATTTGATGCTGAAAATAATAATGGAAAAATTGGGGTTCCAAATTACCAGACTTTATCAATATTTATACTCTTTTTATTCAAGAAATTTTAAGTGTCTGGATGTGATAAATGATTTAGTTGTAAATATGGCTCAAATTCCAGTTAAAAGTGTTCTTATGGATGTGGTATTAGTTGAAGTACCTACAAAATATGCCATGATTTTATGAAGATCTTGGGGTGCAAAGTTAGGAGGATCAGTTCAATTGGACATGACATATGCCACGATTCCGTTTTTTGGTGGACAGTTTACTAGATTGTACAGAGAAACTAGAGTGGCCTAAATAGTAAGTGATCCTCAAAACCCTAATAATTATCCAGTCTATGTTGTTGATCAGGATTTAGGAAATTGTATTTTATTTATTGATGATGATTTTGAAGTTTGTACAAAAAACGAATATAAAAAAATAGAAGCTCCAAAAGAAAATGTAAATATTAGAGATGGGATGTGGAAAATGTTTTTCGATGATGCCTCTTCTTGGGAAGGAGCAGGAGCTGGAGTACAATCCATGGAACCAAACGATGTGTATTACATTCCTTTTTCCTATAGATTTCAATTTGACGTTGATTACACAAATAATGTATGTGAATATGAAGCTTTAATTTTAGGACTAGAAGCTGCTAGAAAGTTAAAAATAAAACATTTGATAGTATGTGGGGATGCAGATCTTATTGTAAAATAGATTAGACAATCATATCAAGATAAGCATCCTAGAATGAGATATTATAGAAATTGTGCATGGGATCTGGTTGAATTTTGTTTCTTATCATTCAACATTCATGTTATTCCTAGATTGCATAATCAACAAGAATATTCATTAGCTAAAGTTGCAGCTACTTTCATTCCACCCACTATTCTAAAATTTAAATATCATATCGACATGAGACATAAACATTCAATTCCAAATAATGTTCACTATTGGAAAATATTTGAAGATGATGAACAAATAAAACAATTTCTGGAGATGGTGGATGAATTTTTTGTAACGCATATAGATCAGGAAAATCAAAATGATCTAGTTTGGATTATGTAAAAAGGAGAAAATATAGAGAAATTCAAAGATACTATTACAAATCATAAAATTCTCTTGCTAAAAATAATCAAATTCCAAAACGTCTCACTCCATTAGAAATATTTTTTGATCAAAATGATATCCCTTTAAAATCTACCTTGAAGCCTCAACCTGAAGAGGTTCAAAAGAAAATCCAAAACTTGTCAAGTTGTCTAAATATCTTCCCATTGAACCGAAGATAAAATATACTGAATTGATCCAAAAACATAAATATGTTTTTTTCATGGTCTTATGAATATTTAAAAACTTATGATACTTCTATTATTCAGCATAAGATTCCATTAAAACCAAGTGTCAAGCCTTTCAAGCAAAAGCCTAGATAGATAAATCATATTCTATGTCTTGTAATAGAAAGGGAGGTTAAAAATCTTCTTGATGCAAAAATTATTGTACCCCTGAGATACTTTGAATGGGTAGCCAATTTTGTTCTTGTCAGAATGAAGAATGGAGAAATAAGACAATGTGTTGATTTTAGAAATTTAAATCAGTCTTCATTAAAAGAAAATTATGCTCTTCCAAAAATGGATCATATTCTTGAAAAGGTGGTTGGGGAAAATATAATTTCTATGATTGACAGATTTTCTAGGTATAATCAAATAGTTGTCCATGAAGATGATAAAGAAAAATTGTGTTTACTACTCCATGGGGAACTTTTATGTATGAAAAAACTTATTTTGGTTTGATGAATGCAGGTGCAACTTTTCAAAGAGCAATGGATATAGCATTTGTTGGAGAGAAAGATAAATTTGTTGTTATTTACCTAGATGATCTAACATATTTTTCTAATTCTAATGCAGAACACTTGGAATATCTTAGACAAACATTTGACAAATGCAAAAAAATTGGTTTGCCTTTGAACCCCAAGAAATCTCATTTTTCCATGCAAGAAGGGAAATTGTTAGGACATATTGTATCAAAAGATGGAATTAAAGTAGATCTAAAAAGAGTATAAGCTATTGATTAGATCAATATACTAAGAAACAAAAAAGAAATTCAATTATTTTTAGGAAGAATTAATTTCTTGAGAATATTTGTTCCAAATTTTGCTAAAATGATTGAATTGATCAAAGATATGATAAAGAAGGATAATGAGGTGAAATGGACGACATAAGTTAATCCATCCTTCAAACGAGTCAAGAAATCTATAGGAGCAGCACCAATGCTAATAAGTCTTGATTGTTCAAAGGAGTTTTTAATATTTTCCTTTGCATCTGAATACACAATTGCGACAGTGCTCCTACATAAAAATGACGAAGGATTTGAACTTATTTCCTTTTTTAGTAAAATCCTCAGAGATGCAAAGTTAAAATATGATATTCTAGAGAAATGAGCTTATGCTATGGTGAAGGAAATTAAGTATTTTTGGAGATATGTATTACATTCCAGAATAATTGCATATGTACCCACTATCACAGTCAAAGATATATTAATTCAACCTGACAATGATGAAAGAAGGGGAAAATGGTTGGAGGAAATTCAAGAATATGATTTAGAAGTCAAACCAACCAAACTGGTAAAAGGACAGGGTCTGACAAAATTGGTTGTTGAATCAAATTTCATAGCCCTGGGAATAAATCATTTCAAGTCTGAAAATTCTCTCTCATACATTGAAGAAATCGATGATCAAATGGAAACAATTCAGATTGATGGCAAAATTTTCTTCCTCTTCTTGGTATAATAATATAGTGTCATACCTCCTTACTCTTAAATGTCCTTCTGATATGACTCCTTCCAAGGAAATAACTTTAAAATTAGAAGTGATCAAATATTGCATTATTAATGATAAGTTATACTGGAAGGATCCTTTGGGTTTCTTATTATGTTTCCTTACAAAATCTGAAACATAAGGTGTCATTGATAGTTTCATAAAGGAGTATATAGAGGACACCATGCTTAGAGAGAAACAAATTATAAAATATTAAGGGCAGGCTATTATTGGCCAAGATTATTCACTAACGTAAATGAAAGAGTCAAAACTTGCAAATCATGCCAACTTTTTGTTGGAAAGNAATTCTACATCGAACAACCATAAGGATTTCAGTTGTCCGAGAACATAGATTACATGTGCAAATTGAAGAAGGCCTTGTATGGTCTAAAATAGGCTCCTAGAGCATGGTACTCTAGATTGGATAAATATCTATATCATGCAGGGTTCATAAAAGGAAGTGCAGACAACAACCTCTACATCAAGGTAACTCAAGATAATATTTTATTAATTGAATTTTATGTTGATAATATTATTTTTGGAAGCAATGATGACAGGTTAAGCCAAAAAATTGAAAAGGATATGAAAAATGAATTTGAAATGTCATTACTCGGAGAACTATCCTTCTTTCTGGGTCTTCAGATACGTCAAAGCAACCAAGGAATTTTTATTTCTCAAAATAAGTATATCAAAGAAAGGCTAAAGAGGTTCAGAATGGAGTATTGCAAACTAGTTACCACTCCTATGCAAACCAGTTGCAAGTTGAGAAAATATGATGATTCAAAGTCTACAGACTAGAGGCAATACAAATCAATGATTGGTAGCTTACTATATGAGACAACATCCATACCAGATGTAATGTAGGCAGTTGGATTGGTGGCACAATTTCAAGCAGCACCAAAGGAATCACATGTATTAGCAGTGAAGAGGATTTTCAGATATCTCAAAGGAACAAAAAAGTTTGGATTATGGTATCCAAAATGAAAGGATATATCACTTATTGCCTACACAGATGCAGATTGAGCAGGTTGCAATGATGACCGACGAAGCACCAATGGGTGAGTGTTTAGTATCTTGGCTAAGAACAGGGATGATTTTAAGGATGGAAATTTATTTTAAAATATAGAAACCTTGGCGAATATTACTAATCCTTCATATGCCAACTATAAATGTTTGGCTATATTTTTGTAAAAATATTCAAATTTCCAAGGATTTTATACAGTTTGTATTAAATTTTGATGATTTTTAAGTTAAAATAATTTTATCCTATAGAATTTGGGCAAATCATTTTTAGAATAATGAATATTTTTTTGAGAAAAACCATGGAAAATTAGCCCATGAGCAAAATTTAGCCCCTAAAATCATCCCTAGCTAAGAAAGAAACAATCATCAATATCTTTATCTACAACCAAAGCAGAGTATATTGCAGTAACAGGATGTTGTACTCTGGTTCTATGGATGAAACAAACTTTGACAGATATATAGGTTGAGTATGATGAGCCCATTCCAATCTATTGTGATAATACAAGCGCCATTAGTATCTCAAAGAACCCGATGATGCACTCCAAGACGAAGCACATTCCAATACAGTATCACTTTCTACAGGAACATGTTGGAGAGAAGAACATCATAGTCATATGTGGGCACAATAGAACAAGTGGTAGACATATTTACAAAACCTCTTCCAAGGGAATCCTTTGAGTATCTTCGCCAGAGACTCAGAGTAATTTCTACTCCAAAATGAATGCTATTAAATGCTTATCTTATATGTCTTAGATTTACATGAGGAAGCACCATAAAGATAACAATTCCGGTCGAGAGATCAGTTTCAGGAAGAGTTCAATCAAGGGGAGTATCCCCAAGGAAAATTCAGTTAGGGGGAGCAACCTTGGATGGAAAGATACCTTCTCCATTGATGACAAAGGGGGAGATATTTATTAGATGCAGAGCATATAGGCATGGTTCCAGGGGGAGCAATGGTCACATGAAAAGCATGAGTGATATGACTTTAGTATTGCATTAGAGTGTTTCCATCAATGCCATAGGGGAATATTGCTAATTAATTGAGTTTTTTTTCATTGATGTCAACCCTTGAAGAAAGTCCAATAGTGAATTCTGGTAGCACAAAGGTTTGGGTAATGGATCCAAGTTTATTTGATGGATAATGGTATGATTTTTGATATATTTGTAGGTAAAACTATTCTAGATGGATAGTACATGTCATTCCATTTTCGGTGGTATGTGGAACATCACATAACTCCTCGCAGTTAGAGAGTTATGTCAATGTGAAGTTGGATAACCCTCACGAGTCATCTAGAAGCCCCAAAAGGTCAAAGTAGTCAAAGTGTTTGCAAAGAAGAAATTATTTAAATAATAAAGTGAAGTGATGAGTGTATTATACGTTAAAGAGGATTCAAAAGAAATTATTTAAATAATAAAGTTAATGGAGAACTTACTAATAATGGAAAGTGGTTAAGTTAAGTGGACAAGTGGTTATAAGTAGGTTAACCCTAAAATAAGGAAATTGGGTTAAGATGGTTAAAAGGTAACCCCTTGAGGATGTTACATGAAAGTATAAATAAGAGGCAAGACTCTCTCATTTAAGAACACTTGAATATCATTGAATATCTATTTTTGTGAAAGGTTATTTGGGAAGGTATTATTGATAGAAAAAACATGCGACAAAAACATCATGGTAGAAAAAGTGCGACAGAAAAATCACGGCAGAAAAATCGTGGCAGAAAAAGTGCGGTAGAAAAATTGCAGCAGAAAAAGTGTGGTAGGAAAACTGCGACAGAAAAAGTGTGGCAGGAAAAGTGTGGTAGAAAAAGTGCGATAGGAAAACTATGGAAGAAAAAGCGCGGCAAAAAAATCGTAGTAGTAAAAGTGTGGCAGAAAAACCGCAACAAAAAAAGTGCAGCAGAAAAATCGCGATGGTGGATTTGCGACAACAAAACTGCGGCAACATAACGCTATAAGAAGAAAAAAAGGTATGGTTATCATATGTGTAGTGTTGAATTTATGAATCAAGTTGAGGGTTTGCCTTGTAAATATGTTGGATGCCCTCTTGGGAGTTTATGGCTTGCTGTAGAGTTGATCTAAGGTAGATCTACTGAAGTTTAATATTGGTTCATGTTTGAGGGATTTTGGTTGAGGTATGTTGCTGAAATTATTGGTAAAGATAGAGGTTGTATAACAGTGAAGTTCTAACACATGGTTTCAGGTACGACTGTGCTCTGTGGGTTTTGTCTTATCACTGTGTAGATTAATAATTCATAAGATTTCTTATCACCGTAAGGCTCATAACTTATACTTTTCTTTATTCCTATATGATGTATAACCTGTTTAAATATTTCATTCCTGTACATTTTTATACTCTTTCATTCTTAAAATTCTTGCTATTATAAGTCGCAACTTACCTTCTGTGCTTAAAGAAAACATTCATTCAGATTTCACCAATTAATGATGGGGCCCTAAATCATTTTGCGAGGGTATCCATCAGCTGGATCAAGGATACACTTTCCCTATTTGGCAGTGGGCGGATCATTGCACCAATCCTAGTGGCGACTTGGTCCTCCTCCGAGTTCAAGATATGTACTCTTTTATCTCGGTTAATTAAACAATTTAATTTTATTCAATTTCTTTAAGGATAGTATGGTTTGCTAACCCTACCCTTTGTTTTTGTCGGCTTAAACAGTTCAAGGGGGAGGATCCAAAGGGAGCCTTCATACTCAAAAGGTATTTGAGTTTTGGTATTTGTGCTTAGACACACCTTCTTAGATTTTGACAACCGTGGAAAAAGGTGTCCTTGCCCTAGGGTACTCCATTGTATTAAATTAAAACCGTGGTTCTCATGGACACTTCGGTTTTTTTGTAATTTACCTTCAAATTCATATATAGATTGTTTGCAAATTTCTTTCAAATGTATACACAGGCTATTGAAATCGCTTTGAATAATGGTTCCATTATTGTACAACTACTGTAGCATGCATTAGTAGACTAATAGATCATTGTTGAACTATGGTGATAAACATAAGGAATATGCATAATTTTATGGAAGAGGTCTTTTATTCGCTCCATCTATTTTTAAGTGGTAATTGAGTAGAATTGGAAATAGTAGCTCTGCATGAAATTCTATATCTCATTTGATGCCTAATACAAATATAGTAACAATACTATTTTATTTTCATTTGATGCCTAATATATATATATATATATATATAT
>SNQJ01S0041755.1:16008-51091 GCA_010110895.2 Picea sitchensis
ACATCACACTAAGCATTGAATGACATAAATGAAAGAACAACCAAAAGCACAAAGCAATCACAACACAGGATATACGTGGTTCACCCCCACCCTGGGGCTACGTCCACCAACTCTTCATCTTCTTTATCAACTTCTTTCAATCCTCTTACATGGATAGAGACTCAAGGTCAAATTCATAGAGGATAGGAGATCTGTGCACTCTTTGCTAGATCCTCCTTCCCCAAGATAGACTATAGCACAAATCCTACATACAGTCTCTTACGGTCACTTGCACTTAGATCTGCAAGTCTCACACAGTATGCACACATCCATTAGAGTCACCACTTGCACTTAGCCATTAACACTTATCACTTAGCACACATGCCTCTTCTTACATCGCCTAGCTAGTTATTTATACTTTACAAAATAGGCCTAAACATTGTTAAACCCATGGGCCGACATCCCATACCCATTACATACGCCCAAAACCCAAAAATACCTAAAAGAGGGGCTGATATCCCGTGACATCCACTTCATATTGCGCTCTGCCTTCGACAGCCTGGTGATGCCCCAAAACTAGGTCAAACATGACCAAGAATCCTCAAAACTTGGTCAAGGGCCAACAGGCCCCCAACACTCACCTGTGACTCGTCCCGAGTCACTTTGCTTTGGGTAATTATGCTTCAAAATCCTCAAGCTTGGCTCAAGCTGCTTCAACCTGTTGTTTTTCCATCGCCTCCTACTCAGCGAACTCTTGGATAATAGCTTCGTTTACAGGTCCCTCTAAGCATTGTTCGACTGTAGTGACAACTTGCTCCAGTTATGCTCCTTGGCCTTCGATCTCTGTGAATAGATGGAAAGCCTCATCGTGTATAGGTTGGAGCCTTTGAGTCACTTCCATGATTCTTCTTTGAATGGTGTGGACCTGCTATTGATCACTGTTCTTTTCTTCGGGTCGCTTCATCCTCTCAATGGATGATAGGGGCTTCAATTATGCTTGTACTATTTTTTCTTGCTGCTTCACCTCCTGGAGCTGTGACTCCAGTTCCTTTAGTTCTGGATTCTCAGTGAGTTTCTCATACATCTGGGCATTGTGATCACTTAGTTTCTTGCATTCCATGGCAAGGGCCTTTATTCTCTCAACTTTTCTTCGAGCAGTTGCATCTCTTTGATCTCTCACATCCTACAGGATGTCTGGTACTGCGCAGAGCTCCAAGTCTTTTATTCTTTGCTATAGCCACTGGATAGCTTCCGTGAGCTTCTCTACTTGATGCTTGACTCAGTATTCTACCTTTGGCTCTAATCCCATCACAAAGAAGAGTGCTCTGTTGATTGCTTCTTTCACTCGAAGTTGCTCTGCGAGCAACTGTTCCTTTTCTTGCTGAATCTATGCTTTATCCTTTTCAAACTTCATCTGGAGAACAACCTTCTTCTACTCTACAAGTCGAAGTTGTTCTATGAGTACTTATTGCACTTTATTCAAGGCTTAGGTGGCTTTTTCAGTTTCTTCTTGTGTGCGACAAAGGAGAGCTTTGGGCACATCAGCTAGTCGACGTAGTTGGGATAGCTCATCTCCCAACTCTGGCAGGGGCATAGTGGACACTGCGCAACTTGATTGAAGGGCTTCCTGTACCCATCAGAGTTCGACCTCAATTCTGTCGTACATATCCTCCTGCTTGGCTTCTTGTTTCTACAATATTTCTTGCGAGAACTTTTTTACAAATGCGATGATGAAGTCAAAGTCATCGACAGTGAGCATAGTATTCATCTTAGTCACGGTGGCTCTGTATTTCTTCCGAGAAGAGGGTTTCAAGGGAGAAACCTTCCTCTTATTCAAGGGATCGACCTCATCTCTAGGTGGTGTTACTTTTCCTTGCTTCTTCTCATCTTCTTTTCCATTGATCTCTTCTTCCTTGTCATCACCCCCTCGGCCAGGTGATACTGAAGCAGTCCTTTCTGAGGTGCTACTTAAGTCTTGGACTTCTTCGGTCTTCTTCCTTTTGCTGGTTTTAGGTGTATCATGTTCTATGTTAGCGGCTTTTGGGATGTCAAGTTTAGGATCATACATATCTGTAGGGTTAGCGGGGATAAGGAAGTCGATTGACCATTCCTTAGTTATCTCCTCGAGGTACTCTTCTGTGAGCTTGTAGTATGACTGAAGCTCCTCCTTATGTTGGTATGCTTGTGTAGTAATATAGATGAAGTGTCGATCTGCGCGAAACTTCATGAGGGGTTGGAAGCATTGTAGGGTGTTCGACGTCATGTGAGTTTCAACTTCGATAACCCTCTTCATCTGGAGGTAGTATTTGTGAAAGACAATGTTTGATTGCCACTGTTTTCCCATATCGCTCGAGTACAAGAGCATGGTGAGCTTTGTAGCAAGTGACACGAATGGATCAATGTCCCAGAAGGTCTCACCTTCTGACATCTCCCAAGAAACAAAAGTGATGAGGATCAAGAGCCAGCTAAAGTGGAACTCATAGGCCTGATCCTGTGCTTCGCAACAGTCTAATTCATGCTGATTAACTAGGTACTTCGCCCAGTCCATCTGTACGCCTGCCATGCATTTCCCTGCGAGGTCAATGACAAATCCTGTGACCTGCGTGGGTTTATTCTTCCTTACTAAATTTCCTTCAATTGACTGACATGTTAGGCGCACTGCACCATTCTGGATGGAGGCTACCTTGTAGCCTCATGTCCCCTTCTCAACATCACCTTATGTATCCTTGATATTTTGTGTAACGCATGATCTGTGGCTTTCCCTGGATAGAAATCCTATGGGTCAGGTCCTTGCATACTCAATCCAGTGATCAATGTTGGATTGACTATGATACAACGGTCTAGCCATAAGTATCCTCCATGGTAACATGAAAGTAGGAGCTTGACACATTCGTTAACTTCCTACTACCTTCCAAAGTGTGGGATTTTCATTACATTCAATAGGGTGGACTACGCGAGGTTCATCGTCCACGGTTGGGGGATTATTTTCGAGTTCTTCCCCTTCATCCTAGTCAAGTATTTATACGGGGCAAGCATACTATTATTCTTGTGGTCCCCTAAGTTGACATCACTGGACTTCAAAATTGCGATCTTGTCCTGCTGCACTTGAACTACGCATATACCCTTCGGGAGGTATGCAGTAACCATGGTGTACTCAAAATCTCTCGATACACTATCATGACTCACCATGCCGACTAGAGGTGGGATGTAGTTGGGTAATATGGTCGGTATTAAATTCACATTTGCTAGGTCGTCTCTATGCTTGGTTCTTGTTTCTGCTGCTGGTGGAGATGGTCTGGATCCGTGAGTAGTCAACGGAGAGGCTTGCACTCCTCTCATTGATGATTCTTGTATACACTCAGACATTACTATTTCAGTCATGAGGTCGATGAGTACCTCCTTCGCAGACTCTTTGACTGCGCTAAGTTCTTCGGACATACACGCTCGTGGTTGAATATCTCAGGTTTGAAGAATAACTACTCAATGCAAAGGGATGGATAGCGATAGCTCGATGATAGCTCGATGATCACTGTGCGAAATAAACTAATCTGTGAGCTCGGATAATCATGCTTGGAAAAAGTGTTCTCGGTGCAAGGTTCGATGGAATAAGTAGATAACTAGGCAACAAATCTTTCCAACGGATGAGAAGAGTTCATTAATTCAGTTATGTCCGTTACGGCGTAGTCCCAACGATCTAATGGCGATCTTTCTGAACATAAATGCCTTTCTACCCATTCGGGGTATCGGTCTAACGGTTATACTATTCCCAACGACTATATTACTTCTCCTTGGCGAAGTGCCATGTGACGTTTTTCTAACATCCGAACGAAGTGCTAGTTTTGTAAAATTTCCTTCTGCGAAGTTCCCTCTGGAGCTTTCTGTAACTTTTCTATATTTGATCTCTTCTTGCTTAGTTTTCTAGCCTGCTTTCCAGTGAGATTCATCTCGGTATTCCTCTTTCCATTCTGATTCTTATCTCCTCTTGGCATAGTAACTTCGTGCTATTGAGATTCTTTCCTAGGATTCAAAGGAAATACTTCTTCTGGGGTAGGTGCTTCGGTCTTCTGTGAGTCTTCTTTTGTTCTTCCAATGTCGACATTCAAGCCTCTAGTTTTAAATAGCTTTGATTTGTTCTCCTATTCTGCAATCAAGTGTGTGATCCTCCTAGTCATGAAATCTTTCAATTCTTGCTTCTCCTTCTCTAAGACTTATTCTTCTTTTCTTCTGGCTTGATCCTTTTCAATCCAAGGTTTTCCTAGTAACATAGCAAATGGGGCGATGTTCTAAATAAATTTAACAACTTCAAATTCTTCCTCTGTCGAAGTTCCTTGAGCCCTCATAGCTATCTGAGTGAGATTCCCACATAGGGTTATCAACTTCCCTCTAAATAATCTTATTCCTCCAACAAAGGAATCATAACATAATTTCCTAAGGTTTCCCAAGTTCTTTCTTTCATAATATTCACCTGTGTTTCTTCATCTAGAACACAGTCAATGTCAAAGTCTCGTATTCTTGCTTCTATGCACTCTTTTTCTTTGAAGATCTCTGATAAGTTGATATTTCGGTTGTCATTCAGGGTTTCTTTCATTTGCAACAATACAGTCTCTGATTCTCTCTGGGGTTATGCTAGGGTCTTAGTGTCTTGACATTTCTCAGAGTCTTATTGGCTCATATTCATTCTTTTAACCTTAGCAACCATTCTAGGGCAATCAAGAACTTCATGATCCATAGCTTTACAACAAAGACAACTAGGTATTCTGCTAGGGAATTCCTTAGCAAGATATCACGGTATTCTGCAACTGTAACAAAGGTTTAATCCTCTCTTTCTTTTTAATGATCCTCATCCCTTCCGGTACTGCGCACTAGAATCATAGTAGCTAACCTGCAAAAAATTATTTCAAGGATCCTGCATCCTTTTGTTAGTCCAAACATTAGTTCTATGCATAGGTATAACATATCTTTCATTATTTCTATCATATCTACTCATATAAAACCTATTTTCTTCTAGTTGTACCCTAGTTTTCAGGCTATGACAAAATTTATCAAACATACCTAGATCCACACTCTTGAAACAAAAATTTCCACTAATCTTACTTTCAGCAGAGCACAAAGATTCCAGATCTAAAATTTTTCACTATTCTTACCTCTATCAGAGCACAAAGCATTCAAATCTTACCTCTTTTCTTCAGATCAAACTTATTTTCTTAGCACAGAGCTTCACAGATCGAGTAGAATACTGCACACTAGGGAAACCGATCTACGCATAGAGATTTCACAGTTTCAGGTCTGATCTTTGCACAAAGCTCCTTCTTTCCTTAGTTCCCAACAATCACAGTTTTTGGTCCCGACAACGGAACCATTTATTGGCACAGGGGAAGACCCACGGTTCAACGCTACAACAACGCACCAAAAAAACCCCAACTACCGGCCCTTTCGACAACACCTGCGAAGCAGATGAATTCTCACCCAAGGTAGAGGCAGGGGTGGTTGTAGGACTCCAGTGTCTGCAACCTTAGCTGGGACACAAATCTATGGCTGTAACACCTTAAAAGAACACTTAGCAGTTATATTTCATCAATAACCAGTTTATTCTACAACGCATCTAAACCCTAATCAACATATCGATGCAGTATTCATCCAGATTCAATAGATATAAGCACTAAGCATACAAGCAGAGATTATATCTAGCATTCATTCACATCATTCAACACTAAGCTATCATACCAGATTCATCTATCATTTAACATTGCACTAAGCATTGAATCACATAAACAAAAGAACAATCAAAAGCACAAAGCATTCACAACACAGGATATACGTGGTTCACCCCCACCTTGGGGATATGTCCACCAACTCTTTGTCTTATATATGAGCTTCTTTCAATCCTCTTGCATGCACATAGCCTCAATGTCAATTTCGCAGAGGACAAGAGATCTACACACTCTTCGCTAGATCCTCCTTCCCCAAGCTAGACTATAACACAAATCCTACATACAATCTCTTACGATCACTTGGACTTAGCTCTGCAAGTCTCACATAGTATGCACAAAGCCATTACAGTCACCACTTGCACTTATCCATTAACACTTAGCACTTAGCACACCTGCTTCTTCTTACATTGCCTAGCTAGTTATTTATACTTTACAAAATAGGCCTAAACATTGGTAAACCCATGGGACGACATCCCATACTCGTTACATAAGCCCAAAACCCAAAAATCCCTAAAAGAGGGGCTGAGATCCTACGATATCCACTTCGTCTTGCGCTCCTCCTTCGACAACCTGTCGATGTCCCAAAACTAGTTCAAACATGACCAATAATCCTCAAAACATGGTCAAGGGCCAACAGGTTGTCAAATTCAATTATGTCCTTGTATGACTGTGGCAGGCAGCTTAAGAATCAATGTATTTTTACTTTGTCTTCCTTGATGTATGTTACAAATATTAATAATTCAAGAAATTTATTTTTCAGATTATCCATGGTCATTTGTTTGAGTCTTAGATCATAAAATTCCTTAGTTTTTCTTTCGTAATATCTTTCTGATAAATATTGTTTCTTGAAGTATTTCTTGAAGTCTCACCATTCTATCTGTTTCTCTTTTAATCCTTTGGCCTCAGGTCTTTCCACCAGATAGTTGCCTTTCCCTTTAGGTTATAAATGGCCATTCAGACCTTCATGTTACTAGAATAATTATAGATCTCGAAGTATTTATTTATATCCAGTAACCATGCTTCAGCCTCTTCACCCGTCCTGGATTCTCTGTCGAAGGTGGATGGTTTAATCTTCTTGAATTCACCTTCCAGCTGATCCACCTATTTTCTTTTCCTTCCTATGACTGTTTTGTCTCCTGTTGCTTGTGTGCCTTCAAAAGAACTATTATCATTTTCTATTTCAGGACCAGAATTGTTAGAGGCTCTTTTGTTGACTTCTTCCTCCTTTTCGTTGTATTTTGGACTCTTTTTTGTTACTATGCTGCACAACAACACTTCATTTATTTCTTGTTGGTCTTCGTGTGCTTTTTTCAGTTTCTCATTATTTACCTTGAAAACTTACAGTTCCACGATAAGGTTCCTCATTGTTTCTAGATCTTGGTTGGATGAAATTCCTTCACTGTTATGTCTAGGTTCATTAGGAGGTCCTTGATCAAAATTCTCTTCAAGTCTGATATCCTCTTCGTTTTCTGTTGCATTATCACAACAGAACAAAATTTTTCTGTTTGTAACAATAAGCATTTTTGTTAGTTTTTCTTTTAACATAAATAAAAATGTACTACACTATATTGGAATTGCCCTGAGGTCCAAGTGTTGTAACCTTCAGCTTTGATACCATATGTAATGTACCCCAAATTTACCAATTTTGTTTTTTTTAAAGGGTGCATTAAAAGCTCCTTGGCTCTTCGCTACTTATTCGCCATAACTTTATTATCATTACTTATCAAATATAATGCATGTATTGTTTACTGTCTACATTTAGAGGCTATGTTATACTTTCCATCACAATGACACTATTCCTATCATGGTGCATCTATATAAGTTGTTTACCATAGGATTAGCTCATATCACAACTCAACATATTCAGTTTATAATCATTAAGTGAAGAATTCACACTTACTCATATGAAATTCCACATAAGAAAATTCTTAACATACCATTATGCATATATACATAGTTGGTCAAAAACCTTAATTGTTATATACACCTCCTACCTCTCTCTCTCTCTCTCTCTGTATATATATATATATAGATAGGCCATATGGGCTATTCCACAATAGCATTGTACTTAAAACATCATATTTAAAACATGGTCCTTCACCACAATGGGGTCCATAACAAATGCCAACATAAGTGATCATAAGGATTCTATGCATGCCATAAACCCTATCTATGCTATCACGCTTATTGTAAACAAATGACATGTAACATAGGTACTCTCAGAATCATTCACTATTCCTAGTAGTTCCTATTGATATAACCCGATAAACCACCCCAAGAAAAACTTACTAGTGTTAAGAAAGGTTATTAAATTCACCAATGATACATTACCAAGGTAGTTACAAGGTTTTCCTTCCAATGTAGATGTGACAGTTCCTACACCTTAATACCATGGTTTTTCACTTACGCCATACGTAAGTCCTAAACCTAATATAGTGAAATCCCATCCAACTTCGTGACCTAGCCCCAACATTGAATTCGTTTTGTAAACTATGTTAATGGTGATGTCAAGTCTGTCTGTAATCACATTAATCATATGGCTATTCAACTAAGAGTGGTCTTGTAGCCTGTGCCCAATGAGGGCATGCCATGTCCGTTTAATCACATGGCCAGGGTACTGCAAGAAATCCTATCACTATTAGTCTGCATTGCAAAGGTTTCGATGTCACTGTTGTATTGTTTACCCTTTGGCTCTGTGTATTTGTGAAAAAATGCCCCAGTGTTAACCATGTAATGACATTTCTCTGTATGTGTGGCCGACGACTTGGAGCAAACTTGGCTTGGGTAAGAATGGAGGCGCACAACCATCCAATATTCTTTCTGTACCAGGTAACCCAAAAATCTTTGTCACCTGTATTATTCTGTAACAAGAAGTGGATAACTTGTTTGGTAGTCGTACTGCATTTTGTTCCTATAACTATTTCCTTCTGGGCACTTCGTGTTTCAAGTTTTCAGAAAAGGTTTAGAACAACTTCGGTTAGTGTTGGAGCCCTTTGAATCTTTAAGATTTAATTTTTTGTTATCTTCCATTTAATCTCTGTGCAAAGCTCCAATATCCACGCCCTGTGTAGTATATTTCATCACTGTGAAATCGTGGTAAGTTCTGGAAAATAATGGAGTAATAACATTCTAAGTGAGTGTACACACCATTCATAGAATCCATCAGAACCATATTATGAGTATCTTAATTGCCGTGTTTTTGAACTATAGTTCTATGCGAATGGACAAATAGACGTATAGGTTTAAACCTTCCAAGGGTGTTTTGGGGATTCGTACTATTTTCTCCCTTTACCAATCGATATAGAATTTATGTGACAGAGATTTAGATCTATTGGTTCATGATTTACCAACTGTGAGGTTTTATAAGTAAAGATGGGTATGCATGACGCTATGCCAAAACATCAAACTTCTACTTTATCAATTACATTCGTATTTACTTGATTAATTACTTGCCTATAATTAAATTTTGAACTTCGGTATTGAATTTCTCTTGTGCCTTCTCTAACAACTCATAATTTTCTTCCATATTGATAGAGTAGTAATGTAGTTTCATGTTTGAACCCTTGGGATTGAAAATGGTTTACCTCTGTGGAAGGATTTGATTTCACTTTGTACATAATTCAAATTTAACTTCCTGTTCATGTAAAAAGTTTTACTTACCCATCATGGGGATTACATATTTGAACCAGTATGATTTCTGTCTTACATCTTTTGCATTCGAAAATATTATACAACGTTGCATAACTCAAAGTTCTACACTATGTACATGTATTAGGTTATCGTTCTACCCGTGTGGGGTGTACAACTGTACTTTGTGTATTTTATTTTTACAATATTATGACTTGCATGTATTCTCGTCATCAATTTACCCGCTGTGGGGTTTTCGCGACTGTGCTCTATGGGTTTTGTCTTATCACTATGTAGCTTAATAATTCATATGATTTCTTATCACAATAAGGCTCATAACTTATAATTTTATTTATTCCTGTATGATGTATAACATGTTTAAATATTTCATTCCTCTACAATTTTATACTCTTTCATTCTTAAAATTCTTGTTATTATAAGTCACAGCTTGCCTTCTATGCTTAAAGAAAACATTCATTCATATTTCACCAATTAATGATGGGGCCCTAAATCATTTTGCGAGGGTACCCATCAACTGGATCAAGGATACACTTTCCCCCTTTGGTGGTGGGTGGATCATCGCACTTGTCCCAGTGGCGACTTGGTCCTCCTCCGAGTTCAAGATAAGTACTCTTTTATCTTGGTTAATTAAACAATTTCTTTTTATTCAATTTCTTTAAAGGATAGTATGGTTTGATAACCCTACCCTTTGTTTCTGCAGGCTTAAACAATTCGAGGGGGCGGATCCATAGGGAGCCTTCATACTCAAAATGTATCCGAGTTTTGGTATTTGTGCTTAGACACACCTTCTTAGATTTTGACAACTGTGGAAAAAGGTGTCCTTTTCCTTGGGTACTCCACTGTATTAAAATTAAAACCGTGGTTCTCATGGACACTCCGGTTGTTTTGTAATTTACATTCAAATTCATATACAAGTTGTTTGTAAATTTCTTTCAAATGTAATGCACAGGCTATTGAAATCGATTTGAATAATGGTTCCATTATTATAAATCTAGTGTAGCATGCATTAGTAGACTAATAGATCACTATTGAATTGTGGTGATAAACATAAGGAATATGCATAATTTTATGGAAGATGATTGTTATTCGCTCCATCTATTTTTAAGTGGTAATTGAGCAGAATTGGAAATAGTAGCTCTGCATGAAATTCTATATCTTATTTGATGGCTAATACAGATATAGTAACAATACTATTTTCCTTTAAGTTTGAATATATAGTAACAATACTAATTTCCTTTAAGTTTGAATACACACACACACACACACCCATTCGTTTATGTATATATATATATACTGCTATTTATACATCTACAACCCTTCTCATTAGTAATTAAAATCTACAATGATTCTATTACTTTATGTTAAGTAACACATGTAATATGCCTAAAAAAACATCACCCAAACCATCTCATTCCTGACCTTGAAACTGATAATCAACAGAATACTATACAATCAGTCCATCAATTATATATGCACTAACATCACAAAATCTCATCACATTTCTAACAATTGAAATCAACATAATATTAACCAGAATACAAGTAAGGTGCTTATCTGAAACTGGTGCTGGGACACAAATGGAACAAGCACGTTCCACCAAACCATAGAACATAACAACCAAGTTACTTTTTCCATTCACCCCCTAGCCTGACCATGAGTCCATAAGGGCGAATTGAAATAATCCTCCTTTGCTATAGTTCTCTCCTACAGATCATAAATTTCCTTTCCTCACACTAAACAATGTTCATAACAACAAGTGATATCCTTTCTCCAACATCCTAAAAAACTTCCTACCTCCTCCATATGGTGTATTTATGTGCATCTTGTGCCTAGGTCTTTCCTTCCCTCCTTGGGAATTTTCCCAGCTTTACAAATCCCTAATTTTCAGGGGATTCTAGTGGTCAAATCCCTCATTTTCCACTTGTAAATATCATCCCTGAGGCAACTCAAATATGTTCCCCACTCATGGAGTCATGGTTAGTTGTTTTCAACTTGGCTGTTCCATTTGTCTTCCAACATTTAATATATAAAATGATTTGTCCTTTACATGTGTCACAATCAAAAAGTTAGATGGGCAAATCAAATCCTTGCCCAACAATCATAAATAATTAATTACAATAATCAAATTCCAAATTCGGATTTGCAATAAATGGAAAATAATTTCCAAATTTGAATTTGCCAAAAGAGAAAATTTATTCCCAAGTACATATAGACTTTAATAATTAATTATTTTTGGGTATATTACATACATGTTGGTGCATGGTTGATACACTTGTTTATGGTACATGTTGATTACAGGTTATTTGTACAGGTTTGGTGCATGGTTGATTCATTTGTTTATGGTACATGTTGGCACTTGTTATTGGTATAGGTTGTTATAGATTGATTGCAGGTTGATTGGTATAGGTTTACAACAGTATATCTCACAGTGATAGTGTGACAATGGTTCCATCATTCTACTTCTACATCATGGAAATTAGGTGGGGCAAGGACAAGTAGTTGTAGTCACCTTCCAGTTGTATTCAAAGAGCATAGGGGGTTGTAGCCTCCTTCTGGTTGTAGCCAGAGAATTGGGGATTTGGAGCTTCCCCCAGGTTGTAGCCTGAGAAACTAGGGGGTTGTAGCCTCCTTCTGGTTGTAGCTAGAGGATTGGGGAGTTGGAGCTTCCTTCAGGTTGTAGCCTGAGAAACTAGAGGGTTGGAGGCTCCTTCCAATTGTAGCTGGAAAACAAAAGAGGTTGGTACTTCCAATGAATGTAATTCTTAAAGACATATAAGAAAAAGCATTCCGTGGTTTTCTCCCTCTTTGGGTTTCCATGTAAAACACTGGTGTACTATGTATGTGTGTGCTTGCTCATTTGTTCATTGCTTATTTATTCTCCAACTATTCGATTATAATGCTACATTGATATAACACTTTGTAATATACCAGATATAAAAAGTATGCAGAATAGAAATAAAATGATAGAAATGGCAGAATAACAACAATATAACCAGAACAATCACCACGATAACACTGAAATGATATAAGAATAACAACCGAAATAACACTTTGATTATGAGAGCAATGCTCACGGGCCTCTTTGAGGGGGCAACCTCTAGTCGAACATAGATCTATTACAATAATGTCCAAGCTAGGGTTCTCATACCCTCGACTCTTATTTATACTAAATATTTCTATCAAAAGAAGCATCTAGAGGAAGATCCTTCTATAAGTGGAAGCTTCTATTAGGTCTTCTTACATTCGACTTATTCTATTTTATTGCAAGGCCTTATTAGTATTGAACTTTATTAAATCTGAATATATTTTTCTACCTATGTGCAGGTTAGGACCCTAACATGTCCTCCCCCTTAAAAACAACCTTGTCCTCAAGGCTTGAGATGAGGAAATTGTTGCAGAATGATAGCCGGTTCCTAGGTGGCATCTATTGGAGTTGTATCTTTCCATTGGACTAACACTTCCTTGATGGTTATTTGAGGTAGGCGAGGCTTCCATTGGTCCAAAACTGCTTGTGGCTGTAGCCAAATGGATCCTTCTTCGGCTAACTTGAGAAGGTTAGTTTGAATTTCGCACTTAATTCCAATCACCTTCTTTAAGCATGAAACATGAAAAACAGGATGTAGCTTTGAATGGCCAGGCAAAGCTAACTGATAGGACACCTGTCCCACATGCTTAAGAATGGTATATGGACCATAAAATTTGGGCGCTAGCTTCTGACAATGCTCGACCTTGAGGAATGTTTTCTTGTAAGGTTGCAATCAAAGAAACACTTGATCACCTTATGAAAATTGACGTTCAGAGTGACCTTGATCTACTTGTTTCTTCATGCGATTATGTTCCATGACCAAATTCTCTTTGAGGGTACGGAGAATAGCCTGTCGAACTATAAGTGATTGGTCAACCTCTTGTACCTTCTAGACTCCAAGTAAGTATGAGAGAACTGAAGGTGGATTCTGTCCATATACCACTTTAAAAGGAGTCATGTGTGTAGATGTATGGTATGATGTTTTGTACCACCATTCAGCTAGGGGTAACCATTAAGCTCACTAATTTTTCTTTTCCAAGGAAAAACACCTCAAATATATTTCCAAACACTTGTTGACAACTTTTGTTTGACCATCAGTCTGGGGATGATAAGCTATGTTGAGATGCAATTGGGTGCCTTGTTGCTTGAATAGTTCTTGCCAAAACTTGCTGGTGAAAGTTGGGTCTCGATTAGAAACAATAGAGTGTGGCATGCCATGAAGCTTGAAGACTTGATCCATGAAAAGTTGAGCCACTGTGGATGTTGTAAACGGGTGTTGAAGAGCGTAGAAATGAGCATACTTGGAAATGCGATCAACAACCACCATGATGACCCAGTTCTACTTCGGGAGGGTCTGAGGGAGGGGTTATGTCAATGGTTTCAGGTGACTCAGACACAAGGGGAGTTTCAACATCCTCTTTTGAAATATCCTTCAAGATGTCCATAAAAATATTTTGTTCCTTACACTTGTGGCCTGGGAAACATTTGTCATCACAATTATAACAAAGGCCTTTGAGTTTACGTTCAACCATTGCAGCCCTAGTCAATTTTTGGATCTTTAGTGGAGCGGAGGGAGTAGTGGGATTTACTGGTTTAGTGCGGGGGATAAAGGAGGGTTTTCGGTTTTGAGAAGATACAACCTGTTGTGCTTCTTTAGCTATTTTAGTAGCCTCCACCCAACTATGAGGTCGAGACATGAGGACATGGGCCCAAATCTCATCCTTGAGGTCACTGATAAAACATTCTCGGAAAAAGGCATTAGACATGCCCTCTGTCCGAAAAGCCAGGCGCTCAATTGAAGCTATAAAGTCTTCCACTATTCCTGATTGTTTCAATTTGGTCAAACGACCCAAATGGTTGGTGTTAGTGTCAAAGCATTCATAAAGCTCTGCCACAAAGTGTGTCCAAGAAATATACCCTTGATGGGAAGTTTTTCTCCATTGCCACCATTGCCAATGTTCTTGGTCTAGATGGAGAACACCATACTAGAGTTTGTCCAAGTCATTTGTAATGTCATATAAAGAGAAATAATGTTCCATTTGGGTTACCCAACCAGTGGGGTCTGAGACATAAAATTTGGTCACATCCACCCGTGGAAGGCATAGGTCATGTTGAAAGTGATGGTGCTGAAATTTATGGGAATGAGAGGAATTTTAAACTTCAGTATGTGGAGGTGAGTCAAAAGAAGGGTTGTCTGTAGGGATATGTAGCTTGGTGCAGAGTGTCGAAAATATAGATTCAAGCTAGGTGGTCAAGTCTTGTTTGATTTCCTCCATTGAGTACTGCATGGTTGTATTGATGGCGACAACATTGGCACTGAGTTGTTTCACTTCTTGTTGGGTCTCGGTGAGATTATAGTGAAAGGTATTGAAGTGAGCTTCCAAGTCTTAGCTACGGGTATGGGTCATGAGGAAGAGGGAACCGAAAAGGGGCAGGTGGGGTCAAATTGTTTTCCAAAAAATGATATTTATGAATGTGATAAGGGTGAAGAGATGAATCCAATGGAATAGGTCTCAAATATTGGTGAAAACATTTCCAGACTTGTTTTTTTTTTTTATACCTGCGGAGTTATACTCCGGTCTGAAGAATAATGCAGTGATGAAATGCCCAAATGATTAACCAGGAAGAAATGTGTAGTTATTGGGCAACCCGAACATAGTTGCATGACAATAGATCTTGTCTGTTTTAATTTGTTTATGTTTTTGTTTCCAAGGGTTAGGCATTCAAGGGTTCTACAGACAAGGGTTTGCGTTGTGCTATAGCTCTTTGATATATGTGTGGGGTCCAACAATAGTTCTCGGCCCAATATCTCAGGGCACTAATTAAGGAGGCTAGACCGTACCATTAGTTGTACTACCTAGGTACTAGAGAGTATCTTCCCGAGTGTTGTTCTTGGGAGCATTATAGTAGTTAGGCAGTTGATTGATTTATCTAAAGAGGGCTTCAGGTAATCTAGGCTGATCCGTACACATGTGTTGTATGATGTGCTACCACTCAAAGGGGTACCAATAAGGGTGGCTAGCAGATGTGCACTTCAGTACCACTTGTATTTCCTGCGTGTATGAATCCCTCAACCGTGGGTTTATGCGCATAACAATAGATCTCTATGGCTTAAAGACGCCGGAATACGTCTCTACCCTGAAAAATTTTTTACCCACAATTTCTATCGAGGAAAGTGCTTTGATACCACTTGTAATATACTAGATTTAAAAAGTATGCAGAATAGAAATAAAATGATAGAGATGGAAGAATAACAACAATATAACCAGAACAATCACCACAATAACACTGAAATGATATAAGAATAACAATAGAAATAATACTTTGATTTTGAGAGCAATGTTCACGGGCCTCTTCGAGGGGGCAACCTCCAGTCGAGCAAATCTCTATTACAATAATATCTAAGCTAGGGTTCTCATACCCTCGACTCCTATTTATACTGAATATGCCTATCAAAAGAAGCATCTAGAGGAAGATTCTTTTAGAAGTAGAATCTTCTATTAGGTCTTCTTACATTTGACTTATTCTATTTTATTGCAAGGCCTTATTAATATTGACCTTTATTACATCCGAATATATTGTTCTACCTATGTGTGGGTTAGGACCCTAACACACTTGCATTTTATGGTGAAAAGGGATTAAATTTCTCTATTACTGATTCAACCCTGCTCTCAATAATCCAACAAAAAGAAGAGAAGTTGTTACTTGATTTTCTTTGAAGTTTTAAAGATGAATTGTACTATTCATCAGCTAATTCTAGAGAGTATGAAATACATGAAAATATGAGTCGTGAATGTGATGACTGTGAATGTTTCAATTGCGAAATCTGTACTCTTTAGGAAAAGGTTTGGGAGCCATCATAAATGATTCAGGAGCCCCAAGATTCAAATTTTCAACTTCACCAGTGGATTCAATCTTGGGAAATGCGACATTGTGAGGAAATGACGAGGATAACAAGAGTTGTGAGTCAAAACATGATGCGTTTAAGCTCTCATCACCAACAATTCATACTTTTGCGAAGGCGACAACCACCAATGAACATTGCTACGGAATCAGTTGGGTCCATAGTTTCTACAACGTCATCTCCTTTTCCCTAATACTGTTCACCTCCAACATATCATCATAATGTTGAAGAACATCGACCATTGGCCCTTCAAGAAAATGCATAATTTCAACAGTTAGACGATTTTATGGAAGCAATGGAAGAAAAGCACAAAGAAGATATAATTCATATCAATAGTCATTAGTAGGCTTCCATGTTCACTTTTTTTTTTTT
The DNA here is from genome assembly GCA_010110895.2 of Picea sitchensis. NCBI lineage: Eukaryota > Viridiplantae > Streptophyta > Pinopsida > Pinales > Pinaceae > Picea > Picea sitchensis. Next base: position 32,648 of record SNQJ01S0041755.1, read on the forward strand.
TTTTATTGTGGCTGCAAAAAATTGACAAAAATATGAAGGATCAAAATGCAGAGAGATAGGTAGTTACTGTAAAAAATGTCAAGTTTTGAACATATAATTTCTGAACTTTTATATTCTAAAACTGTTATATTCTCTGAAATTTTCAACTTTTATCAAAAGGAGTATTGTTTTATTAACTACAAAGTGAGTTTTATTCATGAAAAGTAAAAGATGATTTATTTTCTGTAAGGATTTTTTTTCCCTTTTTTAATTTTCCTTGAAACAAAATCAAAACCATTATTTTCTTAGAAAATATTTACATAAATTTTAGCACTCAAAAATACTCAAATAAGTTCTTAACCCAAAAAATAAAAAGAAATGAAATTGACAATGTAAATCCAATCCAAACCGGTATGTAGAATGGAAACTAAAAAGTAAACTACTGCATAAAATGTTTTAAAAATGCCCATTGATATTGGCCTCAATAATTTCTCCATTTAAATTTCCGAGAGAGAATGAATTTCTCCCTTCAATTGCTACAATTTTGAAATGACCAAACCAGAGATGGTCAAATTTTCCATGTTTACCAACGTCTTCTCTTCTGGCCTCCCACTTCAGGACTAAATCTCGAGGAAGAAACTCCCTGTCTTTTTCTTTCTTATCAAACACGACCTTCATATTGTCGTGGTAGTTTGAATATTCTCATCTACTTATCTCTTGTTCTGCTGGACTTCAATTATTTCATTTATTCTTCTCGTCAAATCATTTGGTTCTTCATTAGCATCCTGCCATAGTTTCATCATAGGAAGAGTAATATTAATAGGAAGAATAACAAATGTGCCATAAAATAATTGGAAAAGAGACATACCTATTGATTTCTTGGTGCCAATTTTGTTTTCCCATAGAGCATATTTTAAATGTATATTCCAATCTTTCTTAATTTCTGTGAAAAAATTCTTAATTATCGTTATTAAACTTTTATTAGATGACTCTGCAAGCCCATTTCCTTGAGGATAATAATTTGTAGAATGAACCAGGATAATGTTATATTTTTGACAAAAAAATATCATAGAAATAGATTTGAAATCTTGTGCATTATCTGTAGCTATTTTCCTTGGACAACCAAACCTCACGATAATTTCTCTTCCAAAAAAATCATTATTACTGAATCTGTATCATTTCGAGTTGGAATAGCTTCTACCCATTTAGAAAAGTAATCAGTAGCAGTTAAAATCCATTAGTGTTGGGAACTTGATTATGGTTGAAACTCTCTGATGAAGTCTAGGCCCCATTGTTGGAAAGGAGCTTCAACTTTGACATGAACTAAAGGTAAGACAAGGGGATTTTGCTTTCCAACAAAAAGTTGGCATGATTTGCAAGTTTTGACTCTTTCATTTACGTTAGTGAATAATCTTGGCCAATAATAGCCTGCCCTTAATATTTTATAATTTGTTTCTCTCTAAGCATGGTGTCCTCTATATACTCCTTTATGAAACTATCAATGACACCTTATGTTTCAGATTTTGTAAGGAAACATAATAAGAAACCCAAAGGATCCTTCCAGTATAACTTATCATTAATAATGCAATATTTGATCACTTCTAATTTTAAAGTTATTTCCTTGGAAGGAGTCATATCAGAAGGACATTTAAGAGTAAGGAGGTATGACACTATATTATTATACCAAGAAGAGGAAGAAAATTTTGCCATCAATCTGAATTGTTTCCATTTGATCATCGATTTCTTCAATGTATGAGAGAGAATTTTCAGACTTGAAATGATTTATTCCCAGGGCTATGAAATTTGATTCAACAACCAATTTTGTCAGACCCTGTCCTTTTACCAGTTTGGTTGGTTTGACTTCTAAATCATATTCTTGAATTTCCTCCAACCATTTTCCCCTTCTTTCATCATTGTCAGGTTGAATTAATATATCTTTGACTGTGATAGTGGGTACATATGCAATTATTCTGGAATGTAATACATATCTCCAAAAATACTTAATTTCCTTCACCATAGCATAAGCTCATTTCTCTAGAATATCATATTTTAACTTTGCATCTCTGAGGATTTTACTAAAAAAGGAAATAAGTTCAAATCCTTCGTCATTTTTATGTAGGAGCACTGTCGCAATTGTGTATTCAGATGCAAAGGAAAATATTAAAAACTCCTTTGAACAATCAAGACTTATTAGCATTGGTGCTGCTCCTATAGATTTCTTGACTCGTTTGAAGGATGGATTAACTTATGTCGTCCATTTCACCTCATTATCCTTCTTTATCATATCTTTGATCAATTCAATCATTTTAGCAAAATTTGGAACAAATATTCTCAAGAAATTAATTCTTCCTAAAAATAATTGAATTTCTTTTTTGTTTCTTAGTATATTGATCTAATCAATAGCTTATACTCTTTTTAGATCTACTTTAATTCCATCTTTTGATACAATATGTCCTAACAATTTCCCTTCTTGCATGGAAAAATGAGATTTCTTGGGGTTCAAAGGCAAACCAATTTTTTTGCATTTGTCAAATGTTTGTCTAAGATATTCCAAGTGTTCTGCATTAGAATTAGAAAAATATGTTAGATCATCTAGGTAAATAACAACAAATTTATCTTTCTCTCCAACAAATGCTATATCCATTGCTCTTTGAAAAGTTGCACCTGCATTCATCAAACCAAAATAAGTTTTTTCATACATAAAAGTTCCCCATGGAGTAGTAAACACAATTTTTCTTTATCATCTTCATGGACAACTATTTGATTATACCTAGAAAATCTGTCAATCATAGAAATTATATTTTCCCCAACCACCTTTTCAAGAATATGATCCATTTTTGGAAGAGCATAATTTTCTTTTAATGAAGACTGATTTAAATTTCTAAAATCAACACATTGTCTTATTTCTCCATTCTTCATTCTGACAAGAACAAAATTGGCTACCCATTCAAAGTATCTCAGGGGTACAATAATTTTTGCATCAAGAAGATTTTTAACCTCCCTTTCTATTACAAGACATAGAATATGATTTATCTATCTAGGCTTTTGCTTGAAAGGCTTGACACTTGGTTTTAATGGAATCTTATGCTGAATAATAGAAGTATCATAAGTTTTTAAATATTCATAAGACCATGAAAAAAACATATTTATGTTTTTGGATCAATTCAGTATATTTTATCTTCGGTTCAATGGGAAGATATTTAGACAACTTGACAAGTTTTGGATTTTCTTTTGAACCTCTTCAGGTTGAGGCTTCAAGGTAGATTTTAAAGGGATATCATTTTGATCAAAAAATATTTCTAATGGAGTGAGACGTTTTGGAATTTGATTATTTTTAGCAAGAGAATTTTATGATTTGTAATAGTATCTTTGAATTTCTCTATATTTTCTCCTTTTTACATAATCCAAACTAGATCATTTTGATTTTCCTGATCTATATGCGTTACAAAAAATTCATCCACCATCTCCAGAAATTGTTTTATTTGTTCATCATCTTCAAATATTTTCCAATAGTGAACATTATTTGGAATTGAATGTTTATGTCTCATGTCGATATGATATTTAAATTTTAGAATAGTGGGTGGAATGAAAGTAGCTGCAACTTTAGCTAATGAATATTCTTGTTGATTATGCAATCTAGGAATAACATGAATGTTGAATGATAAGAAACAAAATTCAACCAGATCCCATGCACAATTTCTATAATATCTCATTCTAGGATGCTTATCTTGATATGATTGTCTAATCTATTTTACAATAAGATCTGCATCCCCACATACTATCAAATGTTTTATTTTTAACTTTCTAGCAGCTTCTAGTCCTAAAATTAAAGCTTCATATTCACATACATTATTTGTGTAATCAACGTCAAATTGAAATCTATAGGAAAAAGGAATGTAATACACATCGTTTGGTTCCATGGATTGTACTCCAGCTCCTGCTCCTTCCCAAGAAGAGGCATCATCGAAAAACATTTTCCACATCCCATCTCTAATATTTACATTTTCTTTTGGAGCTTCTATTTTTTTATATTCGTTTTTTGTACAAACTTCAAAATCATCATCAATAAATAAAATACAATTTCCTAAATCCTGATCAACAACATAGACTGGATAATTATTAGGGTTTTGAGGATCACTTACTATTTAGGCCACTCTAGTTTCTCTGTACAATCTAGTAAACTGTCCACCAAAAAACGGAATCGTGGCATATGTCATGTCCAATTGAACTGATCCTCCTAACTTTGCACCCCAAGATCTTCATAAAATCATGGCATATTTTGTAGGTACTTCAACTAATACCACATCCATAAGAACACTTTTAACTGGAATTTGAGCCATATTTACAACTAAATCATTTATCACATCCAGACACTTAAAATTTCTTGAATAAAAAGAGTATAAATATTGATAAAGTCTGGTAATTTGGAACCCCAATTTTTCCATTATTATTTTCAGCATCAAATTATGTGAAGCACCTGAATCTAGCATACATTTATGTAACAAATGATCGCACATAGTAAGAGTGATATAAAATGGAGCCATCGAGTATTAATCATTTTCAATATGTGGTCCAAACATGATCGTTGGATTCTCATCCTGCAGGTTAATAACATCAGCTTGATTTTTTGCATCTTGAAAATTAATTACTTTTGAAATATGCTTCTTGTAAACTAGATTTCTGGCAAGTTCAATCAGAGGGAATTGAATTTTAATCTTATTCAATTCATTCTCTAGATTGAACATGGAAACTGACTTTTCTAACTATTTGGTATGCACTTCGACTTCTATTTTTTCCATCTTTTTAGTTTGTGTTGCCCTTGTTTCAACTTGATTTATTTGAACAACTTGTGCTTTAGTAGGTGATTTTGAGACCATTGCTTCATTTTATGTATTCCATGGAAAGGCATTTTTTGGTGGATTGGTAGTAGAAATATTATCTCTTGGCCTCAAATAATAGTTATTATGAAGCTCATCCATTATTGAATCAACAAGATCTTTATATTGTGATGTAGTATCTCCCAAGTTATCGATATTTTTCTCATCAAATAATGATCCAATATTTAAATATTTTTCGTAGTCTTGCTGAGTTAAATGAGGTTCAATATCATCATCACTAAAATTGTTTATATTCTCATTTAATTGTTCATAACCCTGAACATCATCTCCCTGTATAAGATTTTATGTTTTAAAAGGGGCTTGAATCTTCTGTTCCTCGTTCTTAATTTACCTCTGTTGAATCTGAGGATTTGTATTGAGGTTTCTCCTGAATTGATTTTGATTTATAACATATGGGTCATGTTTGGATTTCTCAATTTCCATCCTACAAATTTTATTTGATAAATCTTTAATGATTTTAGCCATCTCTTCCATCTTTTCCTCTTGTGTGTTTTTTCTAGAATTGAAGGGTCCTCCTTGTTCTTTAAACCTTGTAGGTTCTATTATCCCCACTTTCATGGATAACTAGGAGATCATGTCTAGGGACCCACAGTCCTGAACGTAAGATGCAAGGAAGCTGAGGGATTGACTCTAGCATGGCCTTGGAGGGCCCTGCCTTTTCTTCAACATCTTGTCTTGTCAGTAACAACAACATCCCTCACCATGGAAAGCTTGGTCTTGTGTCAAAGATGATTCTTGCTCTATGGGATAATTAGTCTAGGTATCATGGTATGTGTCACTTTGATCAACAAAACCTTTGAACATATGCATCGATTCCTTTTATTTCTAACATTGCTTGGATCTTACACTTGCCCACTTGACCATGCAGAGTTAATGAGAAGTGCCCTAAATGGCTTTGTGTCTATAGGTTTTGGTTTTGCCTTGGAGGGATTTATGAAAATCCATTGTCCACTCCCTTCAGAGCACCATCTTTTTCATCTTGCTTCTCGCAGCTCATTTATCCCATTCTACTTGTTGGACACTAGGTTGACCTATTTTTAGGATTGCACCTTATCTGGTGGGAAGAGATTCAAAGGCCTAGAGGTAAAAGCGGGCTGGTAAAGATAAAATCACAAAAACTAAGAAACCTCGAGATGCTTATTTGAGGGATCCCAGAAATAAAAGGATTCTGACCAAAGAAAAGAGAGGGACAGAAAAATAATAAGTGAAGGACCTAACTAGAGGGAGTCTGGTCTCATCCACTTAGCGCGCCAACCTATTAGGTCCATGGGTACCTAGTGAGTATAGAAATTTCCCACCCAGTGGATTCCGCGCCGGGGAGAGTCACTCTTAGTTTGTATGGCCAAGGGAAAAAGGGTCTCATCATGAGCTATCCTTCTCATTTTCATGTGAAGAGGTACTTGTGGGTAGCGTTGTCAACTCTAGTCACCATGCTAGAATTGTAGGTGTCAACGATTAGATATTGAACAAAAAGGAAAAAGAAATAGAGATAAAATAACAAAAAATAATAAAAGGCAAGAATAGGCTTGAAAAATGCATCCTGATAGATTTCTTCGCCTTCTAAAAGGCACCCACAGTCAAGTTTATGCATCCCTCGCCCATATTCCACCTTTTGTCTTGACATCCCTTATCCACATCACCACTTACATGGCTTGGATGAGGTCTCTTCTAGGAACTTTCCTTTTCTAGTGGACACTAGCCAAATAGGACATCTTGTCCTTTTCTCTAAACTTGTATTGTAAAAGCTTGTATACTTGATATTTTGAGTTGTGATGTATTATGGATTTTATGCACATGTTTAATAGCTAATGATGATGAGATGTGATTGGCATTGCTATGATCTATGTGAATTATGAGCCCATGGAGAGTAGCCATTAATGTCTTGGGACCATGCATGATGGACATGTACCATTTGGACAGGTACACATTGGGAGATTATTAGTTCGGACCTACATGGGGATGAATAGCCCATTAGGTGGATGTTGAGACCCATGTCGGGGGCAAAAAGACAAGACAAAGATGGATTAGGGGCTTTGCACGCAAAATAAGAAGAGGATGTTCCACAATAGGCACTTTGGTAGAGCTTGACCTAGAGGATTGATCCCTCTTCGATTGGAACGTTAGCCTTGGAAGGCACAGGATGTCACCCTTGATGACCATGATGTCACCCAACCTATTGGACATATTGGGAGGAAGACTGTACAATATTGGCACATGTGGCATGATGGAGAAGCCCAAGTGACTAGCGTTTTCTCCAGGATGCTCCATTTTTCCCTAAAAGGGGCTTACGTCTCCTTTAGATGGGCTTGATGTCTCTTTTCATCCTAATTAGGGTTTTAAATTGACATTTTAATGTAAAACAATATGATTTGATTATTTTGGCCTTTGCATTTTACATGACCCTAAAATGTAAATTTAGGTCATGTCTTATTATAAATGATTTTCACCTTCATTTTTTTCATCACAAATTACTCACTCCATAAGGAGGTCTGAAATTTCATCCTCTCTTGGGTTATTGGCTGATTTAGTGATGTGCACTTGTTGAAGGAGGATATTTTTGGCATAGTTTGCCATTTCTCTTAATGGAAGGTGTTACAACTAGGGTTTGCAATTCATTTTCTTGGTGATATGTAAGAATTTTTCTGCAAAACTTATTAGATAGATGGTTTAGTTTCATTTCTTTCATATATTTATAAATTTTGCTGAACAAAAACCCTGGGTGACAAGCACACAAGTGGGTCCTTGTCTCATGTCTCCTGATAAAGAAATTTCCAGCCATTAAAGAAGAAGAAGAGAGCCTAGCTGTAGCTACACCATCATTTTCTCTTCATTTATTTGCTATTTGTACTATTTATAAGCCAAGAAGAAAGAGATACCTCAAGCCTAGGTCTACTACCTTTGGGCCAATTTTTCTAGGGTTTCTTTGAAAGAGCCTTGTTGTAGTAACACTTTGCTTCATCAAACCCTCTTGATCCAGATTATTTTGACGCGAGAAATGATATTGGAGATATAATAAAGAAAATGCAGAGATATCAGAGATGTTCAATAATATAACAGAAGTGAATCAAAGATGCAACCATAAGGATATACGGTAATAAATGATTTCTATTAATGAAAAGAAATGCAGTATCAAAATACAGAGTGAAAGACCAGCTAGAATGGTGGCAACTTATCTTTGAGAGATGTGAAGCTACTACTTGTTTGCAAAGATTGATTACAATGGAGCTCGGGAGCTTTTACAATAAAATGGAATGCCAAAACCTAGACATCCAAAAACCCTAACAACCCTAGGATGAAACACCAAAAGTCATGTGGGCCCCGTTTGGGTGGTTAGTTGCATCAACTTCCAGGGTTGTAACTTTTGCATCGATCTCAGTTTTAGGTCATTCAATGATAGCTCGTTGGAAATGTATGCGTCGAGGAGATTCATTTTGTGTGGGTCAATCATGCCTTAGGCTATCAGCGAGATCCTCTATATTGAAAAACCTTCATTTGGAACATCAAAATGGCCACAGAGAAGTTAAAACACTGCTAAAAATAGTAAATTGCCAAAGTGCGAGGAAAGTTGTTTTTGAGCCATTTTGGAAAGATTGACCATAGATATCCCTCGTCAATCCTCCCTCATTACGGAAGAAATGGTATCCATTGCTGCGGGTTCAGGGAGAAGGAAAACGTTTGTTGAATACGCATCTTGGTGAGCTGCTTGTCTTCTTTGGAGATGTCATGGCCTTTCGGTTGTGGAAGTCTGTCATGAAACTTTTGAGGTTGAGGTTGTTCAAAAATTCGGGATACATGAGAGGATGATGTGCCAGAAGGAATCTTTTCACTTCTTTGCAACCTTGTCGACTTGCTCCTGTTTGATAGAAGGTGCTTAGACTGAGGCTGTAGTGGATTTAAGTCGCTACTTTTCTCCTTTTGAACAGATTGTGAAGAAGCTAAATTTTGCGATTATCGGTCTACCTTGCGACACTTTTTAGGTGGAATAGTGATCAGAACTACCTCTGGTATTTTAGAGAGATGAACCAGGAAAACAATGACCTTTGCGGGGTTGAGACTCATAAGCGACGTAACTTCCACCTATATGGTTGTGAGAACATCAAATACATCTAGTGTGGAAACATCACGTAATACCTCATCCTTGAAGGGTTGGATGCCATATGACAATAGGGCTACGTTGGTTGACATGGAGATCTCATCCTTGTCGAAGCCACTAGATGTTGTATGAGCTGTAGTTGTCGAATGTTGTCGACAATCCTAATTGTTTGATGACCTCTTTTGAGATAAGGTTCTTCTAGCTTCGCTATCAACAATAAAATGTAGCGGGGTCCCCTTAAGCCCCACATCGTGAATGAAAAGGAGCTCTCTCCCCTCTTTAGGATCACATTTGGTTCTTTTGGTTGGGTGTTGCGATCCGACCAATAGGCGTGAGATACGTGTTAATGATGCGTCCTTTACGATTATTTTTGAATGAGATTAAGATTAGGGTTCGGCTCTTGTCCTTTGATCACAAATACCAATCACTATTTTGAATGACATTCATCGGTGTTGTGCCGAGTTCTTTATTGGAAATCACACCATTTCTAGTGTCCTTCTTTGTCTTCACAGGACCCTTCTTTTCCTGTGTCTTGGGTGGTTTCGGTGTTTTGTTAGGGCCGTCTTTGTCATTCTTTGGTTTATTTGTGGATTTGCGGACCCAAACTCTCATTTTTGGTGCTTAAATTTACGCTCAATTTTAACAACATATCGATAGAAACCTTAGAGGTGATGAGATGTCCGGAAAATCCATTTCGATCACGGGATGTATGCATTGTAGAGAGCCCATGGTATTTGATTTTTAAATGTAAACAGGAGTCTTTGATACCAGAAGCAGTGCGCAAGGTATGGAAGGTATTGGTGAACTTAATTTGCCCTTCCTCTCTTGTTGTATTTTGGTCCATCTCATATACTAGTCCTCATAGTTTGCCAATAGGGTATCTTGTTCCTTTCACGCATCCACAAAAATCCCAAGTGGGATGCATTTGTATATTCAGAATACCTCTGTAGACTTTGAGATTATTAAGTTTCCACCAATGTTTGACATGGGGGAGAGATTTAAGAGATGGGGTGATCTTTTCTTTGTTGGAAAAGTGGCCGAAGGCAGAGAAATAACCTTCTAGCGAGTTAACCATTTTTTCAGGGCTTACGCATCTATCATCTAATCTCAAATAATCAATGAATATCAAAATATCAAATGCACTCCGTCGTTTTCTTTTCTTCCATCATTGAGGTTTTAGGGCTTCTGCATCTATCTGTCCTTCAAATACAGGAATATCAAAGTTAACTTGTACCTTGAAAGGAAAGGTGCCTCCAAAGTGGTCGCTTGATGAAGATGCGCCTAATGCTATCGGCAGGCATTGAAGGATGTGGGCAAAATTCTCCATCATTTCGTCCCTCTATCGCAACAGATTGATAGGATCGTCTGCTCCGTCGTTTTTCTTTTCTTCCACCATTGAGGGTTTCTTGGGTGTGCGAGAGCGATTTTACTCAAGAGAGACAAGCTTGAGACCCAACTTGCTATACTCGGACCTCGTTGGGGACATGCACTGAATAACGATCAAGAGCAGCCTGCTCTGATACCACTGATCCAGATTATTTTCATCACGAAATGAGATCGGAGATATAATAAAGAAATGCACAGAGATATCGCAGATGTTCGATAATATAACAGAAATGTATCAGATATGCAACCATAAACACAGATATACAATAATACAGGATTTCTATTAATGAAAGAAATGTACAGAGACTATAAAAATACAGAGTGAAAGACTCACTAGAATGGTGCCAGCTTATCTTTGAGAAGAGATGTGATGGCTACTCGCATTTGCAAGAAGATGATTACAATGAGGCTCTGAAGCCATTTTACAATAAACCGAAATGAACAAAACCCTAGACAACCAAAAACCTAACCCTAGGAGATGAAGCGCCAAAAGTCATGTGGGCCCGGTTTGGGTAAGTTGGTGCATCAACATCCCGGGGTCGTAACTTTTGCATACGATCTCCGTTTTAGGCGTGTGATAGCTCGTTGGAAAGGTATCGTCAAGGATATTTATTTTGGGGGCTCAATCATGAATTCGGCTATCATTGAGATCCTTTATCTTGAAAAAACTTCATTTGGGCCCTCAAAATGGCCCCGGAAGTTAAAACCTGCTAAAAATAGTAAATTGCCAAAATTGCCAGAAAGTTGTTTTAAGCCAGTTGGAAAAGGTGGGTGGCCACCGATATCCACCTGGATCACCTCTAGTATTGGTTTTATTCTTCATCATCAACCAGCTGTGATTTCCATTGAGTTAAGGAAGGAGGAGAGAGCGCCAAGGCTAGTTCTCCTTCACCAAGGTGAGCCTCTCTCCCTTAGGGTTTTGACTTTGAGACCTTGTGTTAGCAACACCTCAAAGCTTCTCCCTCTAGTCCTTAGTCGTTTTACTTTTTCCTCATTTAGCTCTTGCATCCTTCATTATTTGAATCCATTAACCCTAAGACACTGATCATAAGACCTCATGCGTTGAAGTCAACTTGATCAAAACTACTCTCAATACATTGAATGAAACCCTAACTACACTAACCCTAGCTTATAAATTAACCCTATTGACTAAGTGCTATCGTCATCTCTTGATACTAACACCTTTGTGCAACTAAATGTTTTTCTTTATAAGAAATTGAATGGTGAGTTAAGGCATTAATTGAATGAAGTGTTGATTTATTGCTTTGAATGCCACATTATTCCAACATTTATTGAAGAAGTGATATTATTTTCATTGCTATTTTATAAACATTCACTTCATCAATATTTATTTTCAAATTGCTTATATGTTTATCAGATAGTCATTGATTTATATTAATTACTAACCCATTGAGTTAGCTTGCACATATCAGTTTGTTGTTGCTTTGTCTCGGGAAGGTATATCTCATTGGGGGGTTTTACTTTATTGGCTGACTAGCTAGGAATATTTGCTCGATTGTGACTTGTGAGGGTGGAATAGCTACTTTATCCTGTAATCCTTTGCCTTCTTAAAATCCCAGGTCACCGGGGACGTCTCCCCTAGGCCTTACCACCCCAAAGATAAATAACCATCCCATTGCGGTGACATTAGTGGGATTGGTTCTTGTTACGCCAGTTTGATCTTCAAACCTCAAGGATTTTATCCTTGCTACAAACTGTGCGATAACATTTTGGCGTTGTTTTCAGTGAACACTGAGTCAATTCTCTTCAAGATGAAACTTTTCGGTAAGCCTTGCCTCAGAGAGTCTTATTCTTACAATCTTACCTGGCGACTCCACTTAGGGTGTTTTCCCTTATCCTTTGATAGTTTCAGGAAAATTATCTGGCGACTCCACTAATATTTTCCAGGGTGCCACCTTACTCTCAAATTTGTGATATTTCCAAGTTATGGGATCATGGCACACTAGGAACAAATGTATGTGAGTATTGATTTCATAAGTCTTCAAGGATACCCAAACTACTTTGATACCAAATGTCTAAACAACTCTCCAATATTTTTGGGCCTCCCAACTCCTCACATCGTAAATGTTTTGGAGTATTTGAACAAGATAGATTTGGGAGGAGAGGATGCTCTTATAAAATTATTCATACTCACTCTTCCCTCCTACTTACAAGATTGGTTTAAGGGTTGTTGCAAAAACAGGGGTATATCATCTTTCATACACCTCATCAGTAGGTTTATAGACTTTACCAAGCCACATTGCCAACCGTATGAAGATGTCCTTCAAAATATCATGGTAGCTTTAGATGAAAAAGGATTCCCCACTGATATTGTAGAAGATCTCAGGAAAGTTTATCATGATCAATGCCAAAAAAATCCAAAACTTCTTCACTTTCCACATCATAAGATAGAGAATCATTACAAATTTGGAAAGGGAAGTAACTCACCTTTCTCACTTCTTCCTATGCAGGAGCTTCAAGTACTCAGATGTATTCATCAAATGGAATACTTGCCTCTAAACCTTTTAGTTTGTCTGAAGGCTCCATTTCTTCTTTACTGTTTGAGTCATAGAATAAGGTATCATAAAAAAATTCGAAAGGAAAACAAATTACCTCATTCTCTTCGTTTTTTGCAGGAGGGATAGGATCTTGGATGTGCTCGTCGTAGAGCACATGATAACCTTAGCATCTCTGGCATAACCTTCCGACCTAGCTGAAACTAAGAAGAAGCTATCCTCCAACACTACTTGAAGTCATTGGAAGGAGTTTTGTAGTTTACTCTCAAAGATCAGTCACCCTTGACTTTAGAACAAGCACAAGATTTCACTTACCAGATTGAGAGGAACCTTGAATTCAAAGACTATATCCATCAGGTTAATCTCTCGCACAATAATAGCCCTTGGGAATCTAGTGACGAGGATATCACCGAAACTGAACCCAAGCTCCCATAAATCCTTGAGGTAAACCTCATGCCTCCAAAAAGGAAATGGAGCACAACTTTCTCAAACATCAATGATGTCTTGAACTTCTCAAGACAACATGAACCATCCAAGGGTTTGGGTATGGTCAGTCATAAAAAACCTAATTTTGAAGATTCCTTATTTGTCTTAAACAAACCGATGTTAGAAAATCTAGATATGAGTGAAACCAATAGGGATTCGAAAATTAGGTCTGAAGAGCCCCAGGTGCATAGTGGAACCAATTTAAGCACTAGTATGTCATGATTCTTGCAAAGGGTTAAAAGAATTCGTGAAATGTTGAATTTTTTTTTTCTAACAAAGAAAGACCCGAATGACCAATTATATTTTAAGGGGATTCCCAAACTATTACAACCCGGTCATTTTGAGCAAGATGAGAAAACACCCTCTTCCTTATTAACATATGATCTTGGACCTAGTGACTATAATTCGGTGGATCCATACTTGTTTCAAGATTGTCCCACTTTTCCCTTGACAGAAGAAGATACAAATTGGGGTGATTATCCCAACGATACCTCTGATGTATTTGAAGATTTGGATGAATATGGCTATCCAGTACAGAGAGGAGTTGGTATCATTGAGTGGAATGAAAATGTTTTCAAGCACATAGAAGTTCCAAATGCCTTAAAACCTAGAAATATTGTGGATGAAAACCCTTGTTGTTTTCAATGTAGTGAAGCACATTGGGAACATGAATGTCCTTATAGTAATGGTGGCCATAAACAAGTGAACAATATAGGCCACTTCATAGAAGCACCTCAAATAAATATCACTGCTGAAGAGCATCAAGAGGCCATGAAAGAGGTAGCCAGGTCTGCCAGAATGGCGGTAATAAATAACCAAGACCAGGAATCAAAAGAAAAGTTAAAGAAACAAGAGTTCCAGGTGTATAGAAGAAAGAATTTGAACCAACTTGTCATTGGCCAAACAAAACCCCCACCTTTGGGTGTACCTATTCCCAAGACATCCAAGACTGAAGGGGTTAACTTGAACTTTGACCTCGAAGGGGTACTATCCAAGATGCATGTAACTATTCCGCTGAAAGAATTCATTAAGGTCCCATATGTCAAAGAGTGTTTTGACAATTTCTTTCAAGGATTAGATGGACCCATGGACCCTCCTATCATGTTGCAAGCCAACCACTTCAGGGTCCAATATGACGAACATCCTCCTTTATTCATGACCTTGATAACGAATAACAAGAGCCTGAATAACTGCATGCTGGATACAGGGGCCGGTGCTAGCATGATGTCCCTCAAGGTCATGCAACAACTAAGTTTGAAAGTCACACGAACTTACATGAATGTGTGTGGTTTTGAGTCTAAAGACATACCCACACACAGGGTGATTGAAAATGTCGAAGTTTTCCTTAAGGAATACCCCGAGAAATTCATCCACATGGACATAGTGTTCGTGGACATCCTAGATGTGTGGGGGATGTTAATGTCTAGGAAGTTTGCCTCAAAATTGGGAGGTACTCTTGAGATGGAACTCACTTATGTGAATGTACCCTTGAAAGATGGAACTGTTGGTCGTCTCCGGAACGTACCTGTGACTACAAATCATGTGCAATAGCTTAGTGATTCCGAAAAAGATGACATTAAATGGCTAAAGAAAGAGGAACACCAACAACTCCTAGACGAGTTCAAAAGCAAGGAGGCTGGGACGGTGAAAATACTAAAGAAGGTAGAAGATGATGTACATATCTGTCCATCCCAGCAGGAAGTATTTACAGTAGAATCCCACCCACCTCCCTTTGCACAATACACCAGGGTTGTTCAGGGAATGACAAATTTTAAAATCACAAAGTGCGAGGAGGGGGATGTAGTATGGATGTGGGATGAAAATAAAGGGGAACCTACTAATGTCAAAGGAAGCACTGAATTTTGGCTTGGCCCTTTCAAAGTTGGAATAAATTCGGTTAATGAATCTTATTACCTGTCTACATTAGAAGGACAGAGGTGCACAGTGTCGGTCAGCGGGTGCCTCCTCAAACCCCACCAGGATGGGGGGACTTGACATCACAAGTAAGCATGGGTAAGTAGGCATTTTTCATTTGTGTATTATACCATTTGCATTGCATGTTTGTTTTCTTTCACATTCACCTTTATTGATTGTTTTATTTCAATCTATATATATATCTATGTATGCTGGGGTGGAATTACCACCCCAATTTTGTTACTGATGCTTCTATTGAGATCAAGTAGGTTAGAAGGTTATGAAAGAGATGCTGAGGTTATCATGCACTCTACGGTGAGCACATGTCCCCGAGTTGGAGCCAGATGTTATCCCCCACTTTCAGGGATAACTAGGAGATCATGTCTCGAGGCCCACAGGTCCTAGACATGGAGTACTGAGAGAAGAATTAACTTTAGCATGGCCCTGGAGGGCCCACCTTTTCCTTCTTCCAAAATCTTTATCTTGTCAGCAACAACAACATCCAACAAAATCGGCTTGGTCCTGTGTCAGAGATGGTTCTTGCTCCACGAGGTAATATGGTATGTGTCACTTTGATCATCAAAAACCTTGAATATATGCATCTGATTCCTTTTATTTATAATGAATGCTTGGATCTTACACTTTCCCACTTGACCATGTATGGGGGGATTGATAGAGTGCCCTAGTAAGACTATGTCTGTAGTTTTTGGTTTTCCACTGGAGGTATTTCTGAAAAGACATCGTCTGCTCCGTTCACAACACCACCTTTTTCATCTTGCTTGCAGCTCATTTATCCCATTCCACTTGTCCGGGCACTGGGTTGACCTATATTCAGGATTGCACCTTATCTAGTGGGAAGAAGGGGCTAAAGGCCTGAGAGGTAAAAGATAAAAGCCTAAAAAATAAAACCTCGAGATGCTTCACCCAAGGATCCCCGATAAAGCAATAAAAGGCTTCTCAGTAAGAAACAAGAGGGACCTAGAAAAATAATAAAACAAGACCTAACCAGAGGGTAGGGGGTCTCATCATGAGGTAGCCTATTAGGTCCATGGGTACCTAGCAATATGACATTTCCACCAGCTGGTTACCACGCCAGGGAAGTGACTATTGGTTGCATGGCCAAGGGAAAGGGGGTCTCATCACGAGCCAACCTTCTCATTTTTGTGAAAGTACTTGTGGGTAACGCTGTCACAATTGGTCACCACGCCAGGGTAGTGTTCCCTGATTGTCTCTTCAAGAAAAAAGGAAAAAAGAAATAAAGATAAAATAACAACAAAGAATAAAAGGCAAGAATGGGCTTGGAAAGAATGCATCCACGATAGGTACAGCTCGCCTTCTAAAAAGAAACCCACAGGTAAAGTTTTCTGGATCCTCTGCCCACGTTGCACCCACTTTCTTGGACATCCCTTGACCACATCATTCACTTACATGTCTTGGATGAGGTCTCTTCCGGGAACTTTCCTTTTCTAGTGGACACTAGCCCAATATGACGCCTTGTCATTTTCTCTAAACTTGTATTGTAAGCTTGTGTAACGTCCTTGAGTTGTTAACTGATGTATTAGGGATTTTATACACATGTTTAATAATATTGATGATGAGATGTGATTGACATTGCTATGATCCCTGTGTCTGATGAGACCATGGAGGGCGTAGCCATTGATGTGCAGGACCATGCCCGACGGAAAGGTACCACTTTGGACCGGTACACATGGGGATATGATTAGTTCGGACCTCCATGGGGCTGAAGAGTCCATCAGGTGGATGATGAGACCCCATCAAGGGGCAGAGACAAGACATATATGGATCAGGGGCTTTGCAACAGAGGAGAAGGGGACGTACCACCAGAGGCACTTTGGCAGAGCCTGACCTAGGGGGATTGACCATCTTTCAGTGGAACGTTGGCCTTGGAAGGCCTGGGATGTCACCCTTGATGACCATGATGTCATCCAGGCTATTGGATATCTTGGGAGGCAGTTTGGGTAGTATTGGCATGTGTGGCATGATGGAGAAGCCCAAGGAGGGCTAACATTTTGCTCCAGGATGCTCCATTTTCCCTAAAAGGGGATAACGTCTCCTTTGGAGGGGCTTGATGTCTCTTTTCAGATTGATTAGGGTTTTAAATTTACATTTTAATGTAAAACAATATGATTTTAGTATTTTGGCCTTGTCAGCCTTTTACATGACCTAAAATGTAAATTTAGTTCATGATACTGTATAAATGAAGGAATTTCACCTTCATTTTTTCATCACAACTTACTCACTCCATAAGGAGGTCTGAAATTTGCGCCCTCTCTTGGGTTATTGGTTGATTTAGTGATCCATACTCGTTGAAGGAGGATATTTTTGGCATAGTTTGGCATTTCTCTTAATGGAAGGTGTTACAACTAGGGTTTGAAATGCATTTTCTTGGTGATATGTAAGTATTTTTCTGCAAAACTTCTTGAATGAACTGTTGTAGTTTCATTTCTTGCATATATTTATAAATTTTCTGAACAAAAAACCTAGGTGACAAGAACACAAGTAGGTCCTTGTCTCATGTCCCCATTGAGGAAATTTTCAGCCATTGATTGACAAAGAGAGAGCCTAGTCGTAGCTACACCCTCTTTTTCTCTTCATTTATTGCTAGCCATACTATCTATAAGCCAAGAAGAAAGAGACGCCTCAAGCCTAGGTCTACTACACTTTGGGCTGATTGTTTCTAGGGTTTGCTAAAAGAGCCTTGTTGTAGCAACACTTTGCTTCATCAAACCCTCTAGTATTGGTTTTATGCTTCATCATCAACTAGTCGTGATTTCCATTGAGTTAAGGAAGGAGGAGAGAGCCCCAAGGCCTAGTTCTCCTACACGAAGGTAAGCTTCTCTCCCCTAGGGTTTGGACTTTGAGGCCTTTCCTTAGCAACACCTCAAAGATTCTCCCACTAGTCCTTAGCCGTTTTACTTTTTCCTCCTTTAGTTCTTGTCTCCTTCATCATTTGACTCCATTAACCCTAAGGCACTGATCCTAAGATCTCATGCGTTGAAGTGAACTTGATTAAAACTACTATCAATACATTGAATGAAACCCTAACTACACTAACCCTAGCTTATAAATTAACCCTATTGACAAAGTGCTACTGTCATCTCTTGATATTAACACCTTTGTGCAACTAAACGTTTTTCTTTATAAGCAATTG
>SNQJ01S0041756.1:9639-25392 GCA_010110895.2 Picea sitchensis
TTCCTTGTTTATTAGTCATAATTAGTCATTATCCAATCTCCTATATTTTAGGGGAGAATATTCCACTTGGAGAATATTCTCTTTCAGTTGACACTTCAGTTTGACTAGTTGAGTTAAGTTTAGATGTTGCATTGGTTTTGTCACCATGCAACATTGGGATCATCCCTAGCTAATGCGCACCTGCATTGGGATCATCACCAGATTGGCGGATTACACTTTATTTCTTGAGTTAACTTCTCGCTACTCTCTGTTCAATCAGTTAACTGAAGACTAGTTGACTCGTTAACTCAACTAGGTGGTAGTTCACTCCCGTAACTGCCTGAGAGACTAGACTAGGTGGAAGTTAACTCTCGTAACTATTGGCGTGTGTCCAACTCACTTTATAACACCACTATGGCACATTGGTTCTCCTTTGGTGTGCACTCATTGAGTTATACAAAGTATATCATGTGTAAATTATTCATTATAAACAACAGTTAATGAGAATTCTTTCATTCTTTCTCTCCTTCTTCTTCTTTCTCCAATTCTCTCTGCAAATGCATGTATTATTTTTAGCTAGATCTATTTTGTGCATGTTCAACACATTTACATGGTATTAGAGCCGACGAACTGTTAAGAAAAAGATACACCAAAATGTTTTGCAGGTACAAAATATTGAAGACAATGGAAAGATGGATTTCCAAAAAGAATTCATTCTTACACCTTACAACTATTTTTCATGGAAGGAGAAAATATCCATGCATCTCTGAACTAGAGGATCGTATAGGTAAACCTTGAATACAGATACAGAACCGACATAATCCGTGGAAAAATCCAAGCACTTAAATCTCATGAATGAGGCACTTAGAACAATTTGCAGTGTTATTTATCCTGATCTCCTTTTTCACATATCTTCTTGTAAGACTCCCAATGAAGCTGGGACCACCTTGGAAGGGCTCATTGGAAAACATGATGAGATGAGGGGACACATGCTGGAGGTGGAGTTGCTCACATTGGATCCAAAAAGCTTCGACAATATCCAATATTTCTTTACAAAATTCAAGGATTTATTGTCGCAACTCAAAGGTTGCAGGGTTGATAAATCGAAGGAGGAGAAACAAATGGTTCTCACCATTCTCTCCAATCTTGGTCCTGAATTATCTGTATTTGTATCCACATTCCATTATGTCAAATTCACCTCAGGAGCCACCTGGAAGATGCATTCTCCTGAGGATTTTATCGAAGCCCTGACACAAGAGAAAACAAGGTCATCAACATGGGGAAAATCAAAGGTCCAAAGGTGCATGCACTCACTGTGCAAGATGATGGCCACAAATATCATAAATCTTAATATAAACATAAACACAAATCTCATGCACATCAAAAGAAGGAAGGGTACACAAACCCTTCATTGATGCCTCTAGATCCAAAGGGGAAAAGGGAAGAAAAGGGGAGAAATGCACGTAGTGTCACAAAGGATTCTATTCGGAATCCACATCCATGAAAAAACAAATAGATCTGATGTCTCAAATACTTCAGCAAAACAACCTTGGAGATCGCATCCCCAAGGGTGCCAAGAAGAAGAAGCCAAAAGATCTGAATTCCAAGAAAGGAAATTCTAGCCATGCCTTGATTGCCATCAACTCCTCTCTCGATGATTGGATCGTAGATTCAGGAGCATCACATCAATGGATGCCTCAAAAGAAGTATATTATTCTTTGGATGCATGCAAAGGTCCTGCTATTCTGATGGGGGACAACTCTTTTGTTGAAGTCACCGGCAAAGGAAGGATTGAACTCGCCAATGAAAGCTTCGAGAACGTGTTGCATGTACCCAAACTTTATTTCAACTTTCTCTCTGTATATTAGATGACGAATTCCGACACCAGAAATAAATTCATATTCACACCAAATTTCGTGGACATCTACGACATGCAAACCAACTCCAAGGTTGTTACCAGTGAGGTAAATCATCAGCCTAGATTGTATACATTTTATGAATTCATTGAACCTGATTATGCTTTACTTCTTACTCATGCTGATGAAAGTAGTAGGATATGACAAGAAAGGTTTGGACATTTGAATTCCGGATACATGCAATAACTTAGCAAGGAAATATTGTTTGATGGTATACCAAACATCCATTTCTCCAAGGGAGTGTGTGAGGGATGTGTTCTTGGGAAACACCCTCAAGAGAAATTCGACAAGGGAATGTCTCGGAGAGCCTCTGCACCCTTAGATATGATCCAAAGTGACCTTATGGGTCCTTTTCCGCATCCAGCGATCAACAAAGTGAGGTTTGTTCTCAGTTTTGTTGATGTTTTCTCATGTTTTACATGGATCTACTTTCTCAAGAAAAAATATGAGGTCTTTCAACACCTCAAAGATTTCAAAGCCCTGGTTGAGACATAGTCCGGAAAGAAGATCAAGATCCTCCAAACTGATAATGGAGGAGAGTATGTAGATCATGAGATCCATGATCTTTTTGATGAGGCAGGGATCTAGTTGCAACACATATTTCCCTATACTCTGCAGCAAAATGGAGTTGCCGAGTGGAAAAACAAATCTCCAAAGGAGATGGCATCTTGAATGTTGCATGCAAAGTCTCTACCACAGATACTATGGAACGAAGCCCTTAATTGTGAAACATACATCCAAAAAATATCTCCTCATAGATCTGTCAAGGATAAGGCCCCCTATGAGGCTTGGAGTGGCCTCAAACCAAAAATGACCCACTTTCGCATTTTCAGTTCACGTGCATGGGCCCATATTCCCTCTGAAAAGAGGAACGAACATGATCCAAAGAGCACTGAGTGCATTTTTGTTGGATACCCCAATGGTGTGAAGGGCTATAGACTTATTGATCTTTCCTCGGACCGGATCATCATTGAGAGAAGTGTCCAATTCGAGGAAAGTGTCTCGCATGTACCTCAACAACCGCATGTAGATACCTTCATTCTTCCACCTATTTGAGATGATGAGCATGAACATGCTTACTATTTAGACAAGAGTTCTGATTCAGAGGACTCAAATGATTCAGATTCAGAGTTAGTACAGTCAGATGCAGATTCAAATCATTCAGATGCAGTTGCAGAGCTAGAGAAAAGGCCCAACTAGGCTCAAACTACTCTTCAGGATGCAAAGGATCTCATTAGTGATCCAACTAACACTAGAAGGACTCGATCTGATTTGGAGGAGCCTCCTGTTGCACTCACTGCCACTAAAGCATTTCCTTCCAAGCATCTTTTCTTGGTTCAGTCTTCATATCCACAGTCTTATGGAGAGGCTACTAGAAATCCCTTTTGTGAATCCACCATGCAATAGGAGTAAAAATCCCTCCTCGAGAACCAAACTTAGGATCTGGTTCCCCTTTCTTCTGGGAGGAAACTTGTCTGATGTAGATGGGTTTACAGGACCAAGAGCAGCGGATGGACAGATTAGCAGATACAAATCTAGGCTCGTCACCAAAGGCTTTCAATAGGTTCATGGTATTGATTATGATGAGACCTTTGCTCCAGTAGCGAAGATGGATTCCATACGATTGGCACTTTCCATTGAAACATCCAAAGGATGGGAAGTCCATCAGATGGACATGAAGAATGCATTTCTTCATGGTGATAACTCTAAGGATATCTATATGGAGCAACCCCAGGTATTTATGCAGGACTCATCTTTGGTCTGTAGACTGAACAAGTCATTTTATGGCCTCAAGTAGGCTCCAAGGGCATGGTATGCCAAGATGGACACCTACCTGTTCTCACAGAACTTTGTACATTGTAAATCAGACCCGAATGTCTACATCCTCAGTATGGATGATTCACTTCTACTTTTAGTTTTGTACGTTGATGATTTGTTGATCATTGGTTGCTCGACTTCAATGATTGTTGCAGACAAGAGGATTCTACATGAAAGGTTTTTGATAATGGACATGGGTCTGCTACACTTTTTACTTGGACTCGAGATCAGTCAGGATGCATTAGGCATCAAACTGTCTCATGCCAAGTATGCACGAGATCTCCTTGAGAGGTTTCACATGACAGACTGCAAGTCTGCTCTAACTCCTTTCCTATCAAGATTCAAACTTGAGGATGGCAGGGAGACTCCACTAGTTGACAACACACTATAGAGACAACTAGTGGGGATCTTGTTGTATCTCACACACTCCAGACCAGACCTCTCATATGCAGTTGGCTCAGTTTCCAAGTTCATGTAGGAGCTGCATGAGATACATTGGAAGGTTGCAGAGCATATCCTTCGATACATATAGGGCACCATCACCTTTGGGATTCATTATGTAGCAGACTCTAGATTAGATCTCATCAGGTTTACTGATTCTGACTAGGCTGGCGATAGAACTGATCAGAAGTCCACATCTGGTTACTCACTCAGTCTTGGTTCCGAGCCTATTGGTTGGTCGAGCAAGAAGCAAGATGCCATTGCTCTATCTTTAGCTGAGGAAGAGTACAGAGAGGTAGTTAACATAACCATTCAGGCTATGTGGCTACAACATTTTCTCACTGAGTTGGGCATCCAATTTCATCAGTCGATCGTCATCTGGTGTGACAACCAGAGCACTCTGAAGTTCTGCAGAGATCCATTTCAGAGAAATCGAACGAAGCACATCGAGATCCACATGCACTGGGACTTATTACACGAGGGGATCATTGACTTACAATTATGTCCTTCAGCAGAACAAACAATAGACATCTTCACCAAGACCTTCACTAAGCAAAAGTTCCATTCTCTGCGAAGTCATCTTGGAGTGAAGGGCATNTTTATTTTTAGTGTATCTTTTGTATTTGGGTACCTAACATGGCCTCGTTGCCGGGACCCATTCTTTATTTTCACCATAGTGATGTTTAGGGGGGTGTTGGAGTTACTTCACACACACCTATGATTTATTTTTCCTAAGTTTCTTCCTTGTTTATTAGTCATAATTAGTCATTATCCAGTCTCCTATATTTTATTGGAGAATATTCCACCTGGAGAATATTCTCTTTCAGTTGACACTTCAGTTTGACTAATTGAGTTGAGTTTAGATGTTGTGTTGGTTTTCTCACCATGCAACATTGGGATCATCACCATATAATGCGCACTTTCCTTGGGATCATCACCAGACTGACACATTACCCTTGATTTCCTGAGTTAACTCCTCACTACTCTCTGTTCAATTAGTTAACTGAAGACTAGTTGACTAGTTAACTCAACTAGGTGGCAGTTCACTCCCGTAACTGCCTGAGAGACTAGACTAGGTGGCAGTTCACTCTTGTAACGGTTGGTGTGTGTCCATATCACTCTATACCATCACTATGGCGCATTGGCACATTGGTTCTCCTCCAGTGTGCACTCATTGAGTTATACATAGTATATCATGTATACATTATTCATTATTCACAACGGTTAATGAGAATTCTTTCATTCTTTCTCTCCTTCTTCTTTCTCCAATTCTCTCCACAAATATGTGTATTAGGTAGATTGTGTATTAGGTAGATTAACATAACCTTTTTTCATGTATCTTGGTCCTCAATTTTCATTCAACCACATTTATCCCATAAAATAAATGAAATAAAATAAGAAATACAAATATTTATACTAAATTTAGCATATACATGGATCCTAATTAAAATCTTAAGAGTCATCCTTCAACTAACACATCAAATCCTCCTTAATAATAGCAACTTCAAAGACTGTATTGTTGATATGTAAACTTCTTCCTACAACTATTTAGAAAACAATATTGGTTAGATCTCTAACCATAATAAAAAATCTTGGAAATGATACATATAATAACAATTATATTTAGTAATTAAAAACAAAGCTATCAATCATATTTAAAATTGCTGTATTGAAACTTTTTGCACGGAATTTTTATCTTTTTTGTTTTAATAAAACCATCATAATAAGTTTGAATTGAATATCCATTTAATACTAATCATATATTCTTTGAAAGTAAGTAAAATAAATCCCAAACATTATTCTTCGTAGTGTTGTAATATCCAATCATTATTCTCCGTGGTCTTTTAAAATGCCAAGATAATAACAACCAAGGTATTTATAAAACAAAATGAGGTATCATATTTGGAAGTCTAATATAATACAATAAACATTTTAAGAAGAATTAAAATAATTAGTGTTTCTTCAAAGTTCAATTCTATATTTTTAATGTTATTTTCTTCATCAACTAGGTCTAGGTCTTGTCTTTTTGATGTTTTTTTAATGGGTTAGTATCATTCATCACTCATCAAGTTAAAAAAGATTTTCATTTTGCATGTAATCATTCACAACTTTATCTTTTATTTTAACTCATTCTTTGTGAATGTCTATTAAATCTAGCTACAACTTTATCTTGATCTATTGGGTTGAACCAAACACATTAAATAGATCAAGATAAAGCTTTACTCTAATACACACTTCTTAATTATAAGATTTCTAAAAAAAAATTATAAAAAAATATTCAATATATACATTGTGTTTCTATTCCAAAAATAAATAAATAAATAAACATATCAAATTAAGCCAATATAAATGGAGTAATTTTATTAATAATCTTATTATCCATAAATCCATATAAATGGAGTAATTTATTAATAATCTTATTATTCATAAGTCCATTTTATTAGTCCACATAAATTACATAATATTCTTTCTTAATCATAATTATTTTATAAAAACAATAATTTTACTAAACTTGAAAGAATATATAATAATCAGAAATTATCTATTTTTTTAAGATAACATAATTTTTTTATAAAAACAATAAATTTACTAAACTTGAAAGAATCAGAAATTATCCATTTTTTAAAAATAACTTATGATATCAACATACAAGAAATATTATCTATTTATTAATATAACGCATGATATCAAAAAGCATTACTGGTGAAAATTATTTCACCATGTTATTACCCTGGTCTTTTCCTATTGTTGGACTTATTCCGAAGGAAATCTTTCAAGGATGTCCCTCTCGCACAATTGTAAATTCATACCAAGTTAGGGTTAGTAAAGTTTCTTTTAAACAAAGATTCTCCACCACTTACGTGACAATGGTTCTTATAATTCTTGTCACTAAACTTTTGATAGTTCGTATCTTTTTTGCACATCTCTTTGGAACGGAAGGTATCCTCCACTTGGGAACTCCTGCACGCCTATCCAGTTAATATGAAATAGTTTGAATAAATTACAAATAAAAAACAATTCTAACACCATGGAAAAACTTGAATTCTTTCATAATAACTTAGACAACTCCTATCTACTTAATCCAAACACATACCATACCAAACTATCTACTTAATCCAAACACATACCATACCAAACTGTTAATTTTTTATACATAATCCACTTTCAAATCAAAACTTCAATTTTTTAAATTAAATTTCACCTATTAAAAAAACAACTTATATCACTTGTGGTATGAGTCACAAAAAAAAACATAATTCCATTGCAATGAATAACTATATTTATCTATAAATATTATAATAATAATTTATTTTAAATATTTCTCAACACAAAGATTAACCCCTCATAAACATCTCATTCTTATTATAATTTATCTGTAATAAAAGACTATAATAACCACTTACTATGAAGATGTAATGTCTCATCAACATCTCATTTTTAGTCTAATTCCATTCAAAAAGCACTTATTAAGAAAATATCCCAGTCACACGTGTTACTGGCTTAATTTAAAGTCATTGTCTTAGTTTAAAGGTTTTAAGTTTAGTCTTTTTCTTAGAAGAAAGAGTTGGATTTATATATTTGAATGATTAAATCTCTATAATTTTAATGATCTAAATTTTTTTAAATAAACTAAATCTATTTACATTTAGAAATACAATTTAAATAATATAAAATTACAAGAAATTAAAGTTTCTTCCAAATTTATATAGTAAGATTAAACCAAAAAAAATACCAAAACATAAAAAAGTTAAACAAAACCTATATCCAAAACATAAAATAGTTAAACAAATCCTATATCATTGTCACTTTCTCAATATTTCCATTCAATAACATCATACCAATCTCATTCTTATTATATTTCCATTCAATAACAATATACTAAGAAAATATCCCGGGCGCACTTTCCAATCTTATTATAATTCCAATCCCAGTCCGTGACATGACCGTGACCTTAAAAATAGATTATTATTATTATTATTATTATATTTCCATTTACTTGACTATAACAACTACTTATTATGAAAGTATCACAATCACACACATCACTATCTGATCACAGTTTCAAGAAAGTGATAACCCAATTTTACACTCAAAATGGGAACAAATCTCTACGTCATAACATTCAGTTTTTGGAAAGAAACTTCAATCACAGAAACAAGATAATAATAATCATCATCCAGAGCATAACCAAATTACACAGACAAAATAGGAACAAATCTGTTCTTCATGGTAATCAGTTTTTTAAACGTCTCTCAACCACACAATTAAGATGAACAATCACACACATTAACTACCCAAAATTTCAAAAGAGCGTAATCCAACTATACAGCCAAAATATAAGCGAATAACTTCATAACAATCAGGTTTGAGGAACATATCTGAATCACACAAATCATCCCGACTCACACTATATTCACAGATAACACTCAAAACTCAACTTGTGCCACATTCATAGAAATTGAATTTCCAGATTGATGGTAACAGAGATTATTAAAATCTCCCATCCATAAATCTACAATGTATGCAAATTAAACAAATATAGCTAAAAATTTAATCATTACGTTTGCTATGACAGATTATCTATGATCACGATTGCTATGGGATCTGTCGACGGAGCTCAAATTTGCCTGTATTTCTTTCCTCTCATAACTCTTCGGATTCCAACAGTAGTGAGCTCAGCGACCGTGGGCTAGATTTCTGTATATAATCGAGTTCACGAATCCAATCTAGGTGCTCTCTGTTAGCGCAGAAACCCTCCATTCCTTGATCGTTGACGAATGTAAAACTGTTAACGCGTTGCATATTCGTTTCATCGGAGCATGTGACTTCAAACTGAATCGCCTCCGCAGCAATTGTAGCCGGTTCCGTGTAGAACTCTTCTAGTCCAAGGCCTGTGCAAAACTCGGTTGTAGAAGAGATACGATTACAGTCGGGAAACGAGAGCTCGTTCAAATCGAACAAACTCTCGGCTAAATTAGCTGCATCTCCTGCAAAAAGATCGGATTGTGGGGATCTCCCGCACTCCACTAAACTCGACATACAACAGGTAGAGTTTTTACCTTCCTTTGCAATGGGTTTAGAATCTATCACAAGTAGGTCGGGCAACGGCTTGGATGAATTATTTGCTTCTTCAACGCTACAAGATTTAAAGCCTTCGTGTGAATTACGATTACTGCATCCATAACCATTGAAGCCGTTGGATCTTACCACTTCAGATTGACTCACCGCCGTTGTTTTTTTGACAGGGATTGTTATGAACACATTATTTTGTACTTTTGACCTTGTCTTGAGATTTTCAGTACTGGAGGATTGATTCATTAACAATAGCTTCTTGCTGAGATGAGTGTTCCAGTAGTTCTTGATTTCGTTGTCTGTTCGCTCAGGCAGTCGTCCTGCTATCAGCGACCACCTGGATGCAAAAAAATTCAAAATTTCTAGACATGCCGACATAGTAACTCAATTTATAAATTGGTTGCATGAATCAATAAAGGATGTTCAGTCGTTCTCGGCATACCGATTTCCAAGAAGGCGATGCAGCCGAATAATAAGCTCCTCCTCGTCGGGGGAAATGTTTCCGCGTTTGATATCGGGACGAAGATAGTTCAACCAGCGTAATCTACAACTCTTTCCACACCGCTTAAGACCTAAAAACACAAAATCTGTCCGTTTATTTAGTCTCTCAATACAAATTTACTTCTGCACTAACAGAGATTTACTGAGATTCACCTGACCTAAAAACACAAAATCTGTCCGTTTATTTAGCCTCTCAATACAAATTTACTTCTGCACTAATAGAGATTTACTGAGATTCACCTGCGTTTTGGGGGAGATTCGTCCATCCACCATCGCCATCAATTCGAATGTATTCGGACAGAATCATATCCTCCTTTGCAGTCCATGCCCCGCGGTTGAGCCCTTCTTTTGAGCAGAGAGGAGACCTACCCATTATTGAAATTCTTCGTCTATAATTCCACAGCCAATAATCTCCTCTGCTTGGAAGAGACACATCGTGGCTTGTCTTTGGCAGGGCCGTTGAGTATATATAGAAATAATTAGATTTTCCTTTCTAAAAGAGAGTAGTTGCTACAGTAAATCTTTGGCTACTGATGAGGAGCTGGGACTGCCTGCGATTTGACAATGATCGAAATCGAATGGCTATCGGCTTCGCTCGCCAAAACTAGTTTTGAAATGTGATTAACAATGTTCCTGATCTCTAAACAGTGGAGATTAAAAATTAAAAGCATGGTTGCGGAGATTAGGTACAAGAAAACGACCATTCGAGTCAAATAATTAAACAGCGGGACCATGATAAGATACCGTGGAAGAATCATATACTTGGCCCGGGAAAAAGTAATACACGCTTACCATGTCGACACCAGAGTGGAAATATCACCTATGGCAACGTAATTCTTTGCTACGGCAGAGTATATATAGAAATAGTTAGATTCTCCTTGCTAAAAGAAGGTAGTTGGTACAGTAAATATTTGGCCAGTGGTGAAGAGCTGCGACTGTATGCGATTTCACAATGATCGAAATCGAAAGGCTCTCGTCTTTCGTCGCCAAAAATAGTTTTGAAATGTGATTAACAATGCTCCTGATCCGTAAACAGTGGAGATTACTTTTTACCTGGTAATCCATGGTCACATGTCGACACCAGAGTGGAAAAATCACCAATGGCAACGTAAATCTTTGCTACACCAGAGTATATATATATAGAAACAATCAGATTCTCCTTGTTAAAGGAAGGTAGTTACTACAGTAAATCTTTGGCCAATATCACCAATGCAACGACGAAGGAGCCGTGTCAGGGCGCTCACCTGTCATTCTACAACCTAACCCTCAAATATTCAAAGCGTTCGCATATCTAAAATCTTACTGTTCCATTTTCATTTAGTTGAATGTTTGTTATAGCTTTCTATTCAGCACGCCTTAGCCCCACCCCTCATGCTCACTATACAATATTTATACCTAAATTTCAGTGTATAATAACAACGTGCAAAAATATTATAACTTAACCATGTATAATATGCATAATAAGGAAAATATATTATTAGTCTACGCCTAGGCCCTAGTTTATTATTTATTAGTTTGTCTTTGATTATAAATATTTTCTTACTATCCAATGTTTTATATATTTTTAACAAAAGAATTATTTTTTCATCATATTTAAATTATTTTTATGACACATGTGATTAGTTGACCATGTCTTTTGAGTTTTAATTATGGAATATGTATACAATGTAATTTTTTTTTTTGTCAAATTTAAATAACCTAAATTTGAAGTTTTAATTTTAGATAACTATGACATCTATTCAGTGAGGTCATATGTGAAGTGACAGATTGTCACATATTTGGTTTTGAACAATCTTGTAACCAAATTTGTAACATAATTTACAGTTATTAGCATTGTGCTAATAAATCTTTGTTATCTCTATTCTCGCTTGATGTCTCATTTCTCTTCTAGCATCTCTGTATATACCCTATCTCTATAATTAGCATAGATGGTTGGCTATACTTACAATGAGAACCCATATCTACTCTTCTTGGTAGACCATTTTTAAAGCACTAATTATATTGAGACTATTTTTATTGTAAATTCATGGCCATGGTAATTATATGTTTTGATTACAATTCTTGGCAATGATAACGATATTCATATCCCAAATTTTTGTAGATTAAATAAATTTATCATGGACTAATCATTGA
Organism: Picea sitchensis; assembly: GCA_010110895.2. Taxonomy (NCBI): domain Eukaryota; kingdom Viridiplantae; phylum Streptophyta; class Pinopsida; order Pinales; family Pinaceae; genus Picea; species Picea sitchensis. The sequence goes on from SNQJ01S0041756.1 coordinate 21,501, forward strand.
TCTCAAATTACCACGCACTAGTCATTATCTCTTTCTCATCTCAAAATTTATCATGGAATAGTCATTGATCTACTTTTTTGTCATTAAGTTTTTTGTTTATTAATAATTCCAATAATCGATAATTTTAAAAAAATATACAATATAATCAAAATTGATTTTAGAAAATATACAGTAGATGCCCATAACTTCATTTTAAAATATTTGATTATGTTGTAGATTATGTGAGAAAAAAAAACATAAATGTAGAATATATATATATATATATATAATTACAAAATTCAAAAGTTATAAAAAAATAATAAATACAAAATAGACTAAGTGACTATGATTATTGATAAAATAGAATACAACTAAAGTTAAGTGAATATTGTATAAAATCAAAATAATGGCAACAAAGTCAAATATCATCCTATTTTAGAATACTAGGAAATAATTGTATGGTAGTTATTCATATGGTTATGAATAAAGTTACATTAATAAATTTATTGACTCATTATTAATAACAATATGATATTTGATGATTATTTGAACTTATATTTTGATTTAAGAACATAATCTCTTCACTATATAATAATATGTAAACCTTTATAATTATTAAGTTTATTTATTATGTGTGATGATCTTCACATGGGTGGCATAAGAAAAAACTAAATGCTCATGAATTTTAAGTTGTTGACACTTAAAATTCATTAATTTTTTCCTTGGTTTACATAATTATACCAATTTTCAAAAATAATTTAACATACAATATTTCAATTTAAGTGAATGTTAAGCTTAGACCTATATACACATATTTTGTATTTAAGACATCTAGTTTCAATTTTATGGAGGAATTATTTTATAGAATAAAGAATAATTGGTTGATGATTTATTTTAGAATTTTGTTGCCTTATATTATAATAAAAGCTTATCATTATTGATTGATTTTAGTATAATTTTTATTTATATTATAAATATACTTTAAGTAATTGATAAGTAATGCTCCACCACCTCACCTGCAACAAGATTTTTAGGAAGCAATTTTGATATTGGTACAAACATATTTTGGTATTGGTATAACTGTCTTTAAGATACGAAAATGAGATGTTATAATTCAAACTTATACATAAATTCTAATCTATGTACTAAAAACATTTTGGCAAACTTATTACTATATATCATACTAATGAAGAATTAGGTTGATATTAAAAGGAAATGTATACTTAAAATAATATTTTGGTATTGGTATAATTATCTTTAACATACGAAAATGAAATGTTATAATTCTAATCTATGTACTAAAAACATTTTGGCAAACTTATTACTATATATCATACTAATGAAAAATTAGGTTGATATTAAAAGGAAATGTATACTTAAAATAGAAAGAAATTAAAAATATTGTTTAATCTAGACATTATCATATGCCAAAGTCGAACGCTCAAGATTATGTGAAATGGGGCCCTTGTGTGGTTTGACCTAAGTATGATTACAATCATTTAGTAAAAATCCTTACTATATACTATATGATGCAATCACATAGGTAAAGTTTATAGTTATTATAATACAGCGTGAGTGGGCCTAATGGTTAAGAGCATGCGTTTCCTCTTAGGAGGTCACAGGTTCAATAAAAATAGATTATTATTATTATTATTATTACTATATCATGAAATCACATATGTAAAGTTTATACTTGTATTTAGCTAACAATGAATTTTTAAGTAGTAAAAAGGAAAATTATATAATATATATTGTGTTGAGAGGCATTTTCATACTCGAATATGAGAGATTGTTATGGATATATAGTTCACCCTGGGGTGTCCAAGTCATTCTACCACCTATAGTTGTGGAACACTCCTTTGCTTGAGTGGTAGTGGCTTGGCACAATTTGTACCTATTACAATTAGACTATGTCTAACCATGTAAGGTATGTCGATAATTTTTCCTGTGCTCATAACTTTTCCTTAGGATACAATGTTATATTTGTGATTTTTTACTCAACTTAGTTTATCCAAAAAAAATACTAAGTGCACATCCAACCATGGCATTAAACGTTATGCAAAAATACTTATACTTAGGAAAACATAACACTTAGAAAATTTTAAGAATACATGAAACAACATTCAAGCATATAGAACATCTTCACAAATACTCAACATATTTGGATGGGAGGCACCTCAGAAAGGTTCCTAACACCCTTATTCATATATGTAAGAATATTACATATGATACAATGGGAAGAGAATGACCTCTACCTCTGACTCAATTATAAAATACAAAGAAACCAAGGCAGGATGACCTCATGCCTAGAAATTCCCCAATGACCTTATACAAACCAACCCGAAAACTTATGTAGGTATTCCTTTTACAACCATATTCCATTATTTCTCTAACCAAGGGAGTACAAGTAACTCCCTTGCACCCATCCTTTGCACAACAGTAGAAATCCTTGTCCTTGCTTCTGGATTCCACTTCTTGGTTCCAAGTCTTAGTGATTCATCCTTGATGCCTTATCTTTTGAGGTTTCAACTCTACTTATATGATTCTTTCCTTTCTCTGGAAAGTCACGTCACACTAAGCAAACCAAAGTCTCCTCAAGTCGACTCACTCCATTGAACCATTCCATCATGATAACTCCATTTCCAAGTCATTTTGAACTCATTGAGTTCTCCATCTTCTCAAGTCATCCACACCAAAGTCTCCATGTCTACCAAGTAGTTTTTTCTACCAAGTCGTCTTGAGAACATCAAGTTTGTCAATCCATCCCTATATTTTTCTACTCAAGTGTGATCAAGGAATCCATCAAATATGTTCTTTATGGATGAATACCCAAGGAAGTATACCTGGTGAGTGCATCCCATAATTGTGGTCCATGAAATATTTCACCCCAAGGCACCTCTACCATCTATCATAACCCCCAAGTGTGGAATGAATAACTCTGTCGATCTATATAAGTCTTGGAACTCTAAATCGTTAATCATATATCCAAGTTCATCCCACTCCTTGGTGCATCCAACTTGAATCCATCCATGGTGTTCCCTATCCATCTAAAAGAGCACTCAAGTATCCAAAGCAATCCCTTCTTGTCTCTAGGAGCTCTCTAGTCTCTATAGTGCGCCCTTTCTATTTGTAGGAGTGCCCAAGTTTTTCCAATGTGCCTTCTCTGTCTATAGGAGAATTCAATTCTTTGTAGACTATCTTCATCATCTGGTTAATAGGCTAAGATGTCTATTTGAATACTACCTTTCCAAGGAACCCAAAAATGCAACTTATCTATGAGCCAAGGTGGCTATCTAGATCATGCCTTACCAACGAGCCAAGACATCTCCACTGAATCATCTCTCCAACATGGTCATCTCCATTATTTGAGTGGAGGTTCCCAATGCAACTCTAGTTAAGGAACTTACATCCTACCCAACTAAAAATAGTTGTCATCTTTGGAAACATCCTAAGTACCTCATCTCCTCAATTCCATCAATTCATCTGTCCACAACTAAAAAATGATGGAAACCCCAAATTTCATGCCAATGTCTACTAGAAACCCCAAATTTCAAGAAATCTACTAAATTAACATGCCAAAAATATCATGCAACTACATTCTAGTATTTTCCTTCCATGATTTGGTCCCTCTACACAACTCGTCCTTGAATAAGAAAAGGTCACCACTCTTGTCTCAATTTCCAACTCACCTCATGTAATCCAACAATCCATTTTATATATTGAACCAAGGCACCTTCTTCAAAGGAACACTAGTCTCGAATGTTGACTTCTTGTAAATAACCCATCTTGTCATAGGAGAATTCCATGGAAAGTGGTTTCCAAGACCATTGTCAACATCCACAGTCAGTTGCACATCTAATCCATATGATGAGTTTGGAAGTTCATTGTACTTATGTGTCAAAACACCCACGGA
>SNQJ01S0041757.1:5185-24691 GCA_010110895.2 Picea sitchensis
AACTACAAAAGAAAAATTGTAAATGAAATGAGTGCAAATGATTTTCTCTTTGAAACACTTTTTCATATCTCCACCCGTTCCTATAAAATATAGAATATAACCCTAATCATAATCTGATTTGATCCGACACTCCAAAGGGTGCACTACAATGTCACACATTTCCACCTACAACGGTCATTTCAACTCTCGCGTACTGCAATCTCATGATGTCTAGGTCTCTAAATGGTTCATTGCAATCTCACTATCTCTCTTCCTCCAAATGATCCTTTCAATTTGGGTGCACTGCAATATCATAATATCTAAGCCTCCAAACAGTCATAATTTTCATTTTAGTAGGTTCCATTCCTTTAAATATCTTGTCACCAGGCCCAGATCTTGACATAGACCCTGACCTATACCACCACATAAATGTAGATCTAGATTTAGACGTTGACCTAGATCTTAATGTAGATAATGACATAGACCCCCCTAGCTCCATATAATATTAGGAATAAATTATACTCAATCCTTAACCCCAACTTAACTCGAGCCCTGAGTTCACTATACATATACCTTGTGTAAAACCCTTGCACTCATAACACCCACATCTTCGTTCTCTAACCATTTCTCTATCCTTGAAACAAATTTCAATCCTAACCCCTTAGGCCTTAGTTGTCCTCGTACACCTATACAATTTTATTCATAAAAATGTTTGGTGGATATTAAATGTTATATATGTTGCATTAAGAGCTTGCACATGCTCCTATGACTTGACTAAGTCAGTCGTTTATGCTCAGCAGGAATGTGCACATGTTCCTAGAACGTACACGTGCTTTAGTGTGCACACGTTCTAGGAATGCATGCACGTTCCTACTATAAATGTTTTGGTTCCAACCACACCCCACCTCATCTATATAATGGTCCAAAAAAAATGTGACAACTTTAGACAAAATCATCGCACATACATGTTTTACTTTTTTAGTGTTCTTGTTAGATTCATAAATACGTTTTTGCTATTGCTAGACCATTGCAAGAAAATTTGGAAGAGAAATTTGTCACTTGTGCAATTAGAACTTTTGTTTGTATGTAATTGTGTCTTCTTGGAATTGTAAGAGAAATTTTTTGAAGTGCAATTGGAATTGTGGTTTCTATATTCTTGTGTCTTCTTGGAATTGGAAGAGAAATTTGTGGAAGTGTGATTGGAATTGTTGTCTGTATCTTCTAGTTTCTTCTTTGAATTGGAAGACAAATTTGTCCAAGTGCAATTGGATATGTTGTTTGCATCTTCTTGTGTCTTCTTGGAATTGTAAGACAAATTTGTCAAAGTGCAATTGGAATTGGAATTGGAATTATTAGATGTGTCTTCTTTTGTAATACAAAAATATATATATATCCACTTGGTTGTGCCTTATTACATAATAGAAAGAAAAATTTATTGTGGGTGTTTGGAAGCCAATTCTTATCTTTAAACATGGGGAACCAACAAATTCTAGAAATAAAATCCTCGATAAGGAATAAACCAATCGAAAATATAGAAGAAGAAAGAGAAAAAACAAAGTTACGTAAGTCAAAGAGTAGGCTTTCAAATGAGGGAAATCCAATTTCTAGCACAATATATGTCGCTAATGTTTCTCCTCCATCACCAAAATCAAAGTTCAAGAGTTCATTAGAGATTAATCCAAACAATATCTCATCAAGAAAATTGGTTTTGGATGAACAGATGATGGAGGATTTGTTTGGAGATGACTATACAATGAATCAAATTAGAGAAAAAACTTATGTACAACATTGTGGTGAAGAAGGTCATGTGGTGCAATCTCTTGTTATAGAGTCAAATGTACGCTCTCCTCCAACTATTGATTCGTCAATGATTGATGGGGAAAGAACTATAACATTGTTAACTCCACAACACCGAGGTCAAGAGTCCCAGAATAGGGGTTCATCGTCCCCACCTAGATTGAGAACTATGTGGTGAAGAACTACTAAACGCATTCAAGTCGATGAAAGTGGTATAACATCACTTGAAGGTAAGTTACATGATAGTACTATTCTTCACCACTCTTACAAAATCATTCAAGAATATTTTGAGCCAAAATTTGATGCTGCTAAATGTCAATTATTTTTATCTTTGTTAAAATATAGAAGTTTGACTATTGTTAGGAGAATTTTAGGCATTAAAACCGTCAAAAGTGTAGAAAAAAGTCATCATATAGTATGAAACCTTGTAGATTCTTTTCAAAGAATTGGTAATAAGTCTCGTTCTAAAGACAACAATGAAGTATGACACGTCTTGTCCCAGTCAATTTTTATCAAGATTACAATAAAACATCATTTGCTAGAACAAACCTCTCACCTCTTGAAATGGAATGTAAAAACCCTTAGAAATTATTCTCATAGAGGAGATATCCTCGACACAGGTTCCCCAAAAGATTTTTTTGCCTTCACTAGAATGTAACATCCCGCTCTTGCACACACTGAGCAAACTTATTCTTTGAGGACACTTTCTTGCAAATGATCTAGATTATTATACTATTGGGCGTTTGATTATGATTATGAGGCATTGTGGATATGATGACATGCTATTTTTCTGTATTGACATAGATAGGTGCTATTGATTCGGTTCTCCTGAGTGTGCACAATTTTGGACCTTGAGGATATAGAGGCATCGATGAAACCCTTGGACTCTGGATTAAGTCAGGGAGTGGACTATTGGGGTTTGATTGTTGTATATATGACATATGTGCATATGATTAGATGTTATGATTATGGATCTTATGACATGATTCATTGAAGATGTAGACTGATGATATTTTTCCAACCCGACTCACATGTGGAGTAGAGGGGTCACACACGACTACTAGAGATGTTGAGGGAGAGGTGGGGACAACAACCCTTCCACAGACTACTAGCACTCCCTTCATGGCTCAAACTGTAGGTTAACGATTACCTAGTTCGAGAAGACCCACGATTCTGTTAGGGTGGACTGCGACAATCGCTCACAATGATTCTAAGAAACACACAATAAGGAAGGGGACTTATTCCTTAGAGGCCCTTAGTCTCCCACAAGATCACCTGGCAGAGCATTGAATCCAGGGTTTTTTTATGTCTACCATGTCATTCAAGAGGCGAGTGGCACCCTTGGAGCACGTAGTGCATCTTGAAGGGCACGTCACACAAGGAAAATGGAAAGAGGTGAGTGGAACCCTTGGACCACGTAGTGCGTCCTGAAGCGAACGTCGCGCAAGGAAAAAAGAATGAGGCAAGTGGCACCCTTGGATCACTGAGTGTGTCATAAAGGGCATGTCGTGCAAGGAAAACATAATGAGGTGAGTGGCACCCGTGGAGCACCGAGTGCATCCTGAAGGGAACGTCGCATTTTTAACTTCTAAGTGAATAAACCTAAATGGTCTTAGAACTAATAATGTGATAAGAAATATTTAAAAACAATTTCCGTAATAAAATGTCGCCCAACCTAGGAAAATAAAATCTAGGTCTAAGTGATACTTGTGGTAAAAATAAATAAATAAAAACAAATAATACTAATAATCATCATTAAACATGTAACGCGAAGGGGGTAAGAAATTCAATTAATTTATAAAAATCAAATTACTTTGGGGGATTAAATTTTTTAAAAAGAAAATGATTGTTTTGTGATATATGCTAATTAAAAATTTATTAATTAAAAAGAAAAAGGGGAGAAAGGTAATTTCTACACTTGCTATTTTGAGTTTTAGATAAAATGGGAAAGGAGGGAAACTTAAAAGAATTAGGAAACTAAGGGAAAAAGGGAAAACATAAAGAAAAATGGAAACATAAGGAAAAAGAAAAATGACTAACTTGGTAAGGAATCTTGTCATTGAGAACTTTCTAAAATGAACTCATTTAGGAATTTAGTAAGGGCGTAAGTCATTTAAGACGTGTAAGGGAATATGGGGTCACCAAGGAGAGATTTTAGGAATTCTTTTGGTGGGTGAGGGAAATAGGAGTAATTAAATAATTAATGAAATCAATTTATGGTGCAACTAAGGGGATGGTGACATGTATACGGGGGAGGTTATTTTTGAATTAAATTATTGAAAAATAAATTAAATGGGAATTTGGGAAAGAAAAAACTTAAAAACTCTATATAAAGGAGGGAGGAGGAGGAGTATGGATCTCTTCCTTGATGTGTAAGGTTATGCTGCAGAATTTTTGACTTGAATGACTTATCTTGTGGGAGTTGGCATACACAACTTGGGTACGATTGGTAGATTGGCCTTTCGAGGTGAGTTGGTTGCTAGTTGTTATTTCGTTTAGAGTATGTGTCCACTTTGTAGCTGGGGGGATAAGGGGGAAGAAGAGTACCCGTAGTGTTGGCTGGGAGGTACCAGTGAAGTCACATCGGTCGGCAAGCAGGAGTTGGATGAAGCGCACGAGACAATGACTTGGAGCTGTCACCTTGGGATACAGTATGCAATATTTTATTTTGCATGGTAGGTTACTATTGATCTTTCACTTTCATCTATGTACTTTATATTGTGTAAAGAAAGTGTTTTACTTAGCATTTTAATCGAGAACATAAAATTCACCATAGCCTTAAGCCCGCTTCTTGAATTTATTCCCTTGGCATTTGATCCCTGAATGCTATGACTGTTCTATCTGTTTTAATGACCATTATGAGGAGATTGTGCTTTATTTATTTATTCTTGATCCCTAGATCATCATTCCACACCTGAGCAGTCGGCCAAGAGCCGGATTGACAATCGTCACTTCGGTGTTAATAGACCTATAGATCCTAATGCCATGCATTTCTTTGCGTGGATGACGAGTGAAGGATAGTTTTCCCAGCTGTCTACCCCTGTTGATTGTTCCTGGTTGAATGATTGTATTACACATTCTTGCAATTGAATACCTCTGTTTCTTGGTTATATTTTATTCTCTGTGACTTCATGACAGTTCCCAACTCTTGAATGGAAACATCTCAACGTTGTCCACTTGAATGACATTGTTTCTTTTAAAATTTTGTGACCGTGATTAAATTCATTTTGACAGTTACCCCAGTGTATGACAGTGACGTTTTTAACCATTTGTTACTATGAATGAATCTTCAGACAACATTTCCATTTACCGATCAATTGGCTGCAAAATTTTATCCTTTTAATTTCCCACGAATTTACTTTTTACGGACAACGAATTCAGATGTTTAATCCAGTGAGTAGTATGATAACACTCAGTGATATTTTTTAAAAACTCAACGATTGTTTTATTATAACACTCAGTGATGTTAAACCCAACAATTGATGATAACGCCTGGCTTCCTGGACTGAGTTTTTAGTGAGAATTTAATGGGAACAGAATATGTCATGAATGGATGTATGTAATGTGTTCTACCATGAGAATGTGTTTTTAATTTGTAGTGAGAATTTAATAGGAATGGAATATGTATGCATGGATATATTTTAATGCGTTTTACCCTAGGAATTCATTTTTATTATGTAATGACAACCACCTCAGCTATTCTGGCGTGATGAATGCATCTACATTATGCCATACTATTCACTTGACAACGCTCACCTTCACTTTGTTTTACCCATGCTTTAATCGTTATGTTTTATTTATGCCTTGACTGAGTTTACTAAGTATTCCCACAGTTCACTTATTTTTATTGATAGCAGTTGTATTCCTTGAGTTTAGCGTTTTATTGAGTTTACTTATTTTTATTGATAGTTTACTTATTTTATTGATAGCAATTTGTATTCCCTGAGTTTACTGAGTATTCCCTGAGTTTACTTATTTTCATTAACAACAATTTTTCCCCTTTATCTGACCATGATTCTGTGATAAACCACAAAGATTTTTCTCTACGTTCTGAATTGTAATTTACACCGACATTTCATTAACCACGATTCTATTGCCACTTGCAAAATTTTTGATCCACAGATTGGCACCACGCACAATCATTTATGATTTGTGATTTGCGATTTATGATGGCTATCACAGTCATTTATGCGTCGCGATTTATGATTTTTGGTATTGCGATTGATTGGTATTGCGATTTGGTATTTCATTAACAGTCATACTGTGATTGGCTATTGCGATTTATGATGGATATCATAGACATATTGCGATTTGGTATTTCATTCATAGTTACAATGTAATAATTTAATCACAGTTATAATGGATTAATGTGCTCACAGTTATATTGCCATTATAGTGATATTGCGATTTTAATAGATAGTGGTAGTGTATTTCCTTGTTAAAATACAACACATTACTCTTTATGTGAATGTCTGTGTATTCAGCATTATTAATAACATTATTTTGATTATTCACAGCGCCTCAAATTGTTCAGTTTGATGGATAATTTTATTGAATTATGACAACAAGTATATGCACTGTACAACAATCTTATTTTGAGAAAACGTTTGATATTCCACAACAATTTAAGCCAACAATAACATGTACACCTGCAACATAATAAATAATAGGAAGTAATGTTGTTAGACAACTTATAGCATTTAATATACAAGCATCTTGATTATTAATAGACCCCCATAGCAACTACAGTTAGACTGCAATACCGAATTTTAAGTACCTTCAATTGAGAAATTAATCAACAACGTTGATAGTAGCCCACTTAAATTGCATTGTTATTACTCAATAGTTGTAATGTTTAGTAGACAACTTATTATACTTTTATACTATTGATATTGCTAGACACCATGTTTGACATTAATATTGTGAATAATGTGTTAACTATAGCATTATACCTTGATATTGTTAATATAGGTATATATTGGTAATTTCTAAATTAGATTGGTAATTAGTGATTAATTTAGACTTGCTAAATTAGATTGCATTTAATGTTAAATTATATTTGTGATTATTGACCAAATGATAATTTGGACTTGCTAAATTGGATTTGTAATTAATGCTAAATTAGATTGTAATTATTGACTAATTTAGACTTGATTAATGGTTTGGGTGTTGGCGAAGTCATGTATTAGCTTGTGCTTTTTCTTTGAATGACGTCACCTTGCATCTTGTCAACCTATTTCTTGGGGTGTGGGTGTAGTCCTTTTGTTAGTAACTCGGCTCCTAGAGAGTTGGATTCATCTAGAGTCCTTGGTATAGATAGGTTATGTAGCACTAGGGTTATTGTCACGCCTATCACTTGGGGACGACATGATTCTTGATGAGGGGATAATTGCATGCCCTAAGGGATAGGGGCGAAGGGTAAATTGGCCTGGGTATGTGCCACCCCTTGTGGGCGTCGTTCATGGCATTTGTTTTTGGCGTTTGGGTTGTAGCGCCTTCATGCATTTGGTTGCGCACCATAGAGGTTCTAGTTGCTGTCCGTCGGGGTAGTTGTGTTGGGATTGTTGATGTTGTTCCTTATGTTGTAGGCATTTTTATGTTTGTGTTGGGCAGTTAGTCGTTTGTATATTTTGATCTACACATGTTTCACCTCGTTGCTCGTTGTGCTAGTGCATTGATTCGTTGTTGTTTGTTTCCTGATCGATGTGCATGTGTTCGTTGTCAAGTTGTGTGGTTCAATTGTTGTCATCGTTGCCTTCTTGCCTAAAGAAAAAAGAAAATTCCACTTTTTTCTTTGCTTGGAGTCGTAACAATTCAGGGTCGTTACATATGGTATCAGAGTGGGTTCAACCCACAACTTGGGAACACTTTGACTTTCGTTGATATGATATTTGATCATAATGTTGCTAATTAAGTTGACTTGTATTCGTGAAGGTAATCATGGTTAGATGACGCCGCGGAGGCAGATGAAAGAGTGCTAGCGGAGGAGGCGTGGTGCCTCCAGTAGCATCCACACCTGAGGGGTCTAACCCCCAGGGAGATGAACAAGTTGTCGGGTAGGAGAAAATAGCGGTGGGTGATGTGGTTGGGATGATGAGGTCTTTTCAATGGATGTCTGAGGCAGTGATCAGTCATTTGGAAAGAGATGAGGATAGGGTGTTAGCACCCCCTAAGGGTCCACCACATGCTTCGATTAGTATTGGTAACATTCATTGCAAACTCGAGAAGGTCAAATTTCTCGAGTTGTTTGATGCCCCGGATGGTGTAGTTGCTGAGGCATGGTTGGAGAATATGGAGATGTGATTTGGATTCACGACCATACCTCCAACATGAAGGTCCACATGTCATTATTTAAACTAAAGGGGAGTGCTCTTCTATGGTGGAAGATGCTTCTTCCACAATTGAACATGGTTGTCGAAGACGGTCATGGAAATTGTTCAAAGAACGGTTCCAAGAGAGGTACCTATTAGAGGAATTCATTGAGCGTCATCTCAATGAGTTCAACTCCTTATGATAGGGTAGCCTTATGGTCCCCTAGTACGAGGCCTATTATATGGAGTTTCTTCGGTCTGCTCCGCACCTTAATATTGAGAAAATTAAGGTCAACAGGTTCTTGTTTGGCCTTAATGTCAGCATACATGCAAAGGTTAGGATTATGATGCCTTAGAACTTGCATGATGTCATCGAAAAGACCATAATAGTAGAGGAGGAGATTATCAACGTGGGTCGGAGAAGAAATCCAGCGAGACTAGTAGGGAAGGTGTCATCTGGTGCACAACAACATCACACACCATCTAGATAGACACCAGGGTATCATGGCTTCCAGAGAGGATCCACTTTCACTACACCTTGAAGACCAACGCCTGAACAAAGAACTCCTTATTGGGGACCACATCATCAACAACAACATCAACCGTAGCAACAATAGTTTAAGCTTGTTCAACAGAACAAACCAGGATTCCAGGCTAGATGGTTGTCAGCTTTTACTTCGGGTTCCAGGAGTATTGGACCGAAAAAGGGGTGTTGAACTTGTGGGCAACCACACTACCAGCACGACTTCCCAGTAGAGAGGACTAGAGCATCTGGATCAACCGGACCCACTACTATGGGATACTTGGGCGTGGCCCATCAGATTCATGCAATGGTGAATAACCGCAAGGTAGAGCACCAGTCAAATGTGCTTGAGACGTCAGTTATCGTCACTGACTAGACCCTTAGTATATTGATAAATCCCGGTACTACCGAGATTTTCATTTTTGGTGTAGCGCTAAAAAGGATTAAGGTAAAGGTAGTCGAACAGGATGAGTTTATCTTTGTAGACATGGCTTCGAGAGCCAAACAGAAGTTTGGAAGAAATGTTATGGGCTATACCCTTAACCTGGGAGATTTTTTCACCAGGGCCAACCTGTATTTCATGATCTTAGGATCTTATGATGTCGTGATCGGGATGGACTGGTTGGAATCGTATGAGGCGATACTCAATTATAAGACAAAATGGTTGATATTAGTCGATGATGAGGGACAAAGATGCATAATTGTGGGACAAAACCAGGGAATTTACCTGAGTTTCATCTCTTCCTTGCAACTACGGAAGAGCATGTGAAAGGGGTGTATTCTTTATGTGATCCTTACTTTAAACAAAAAGGGAGTTGCAGAAGGTCTAGAACACCTTCTGGTGGTGAGAGATTTTGCAGATGTCTTCCTAGAGGAGTTACCTGGGATGTTGTCAGAGAGGGAATTGGAGTTTACCATAGACCTAAAACCAAGGACTCAACCAATAGCGAGAACTCCTTATCGTATGTCAACCCTAGAGTTATAGGAATTGAGAATGCACCTTAAGGAGTTGCTGGACCTGGGACTTATACGTTTGAGTGTGTCATCATGGGGTGTGCCTATTATTTTCATACGAAATAAGGATGGATCGTGGAGACTCTACATTGACTACCATCAATTGAAAAAATCCATGATCAAGAATTAGTATATGTTGCTGAGGATTGATGATCTATTCCAACAGATGAAGGGTGTGACGGTGTTTTAACAGATCAATTGGTGATCAGGGTATTTCCAGTTACAGATCAAGGAGGATGACGCCCCTAAGACTACTTTGAAGATGAGGTTTGGACATTACAAGTTTACTGTTTTATTGTTTGGATTGACAAACACCCCAGGGGTATGTATGAGTTTAATAAATGGGGTGTTCCGCGAGTACTTGGACTAGTTTGTCCAAGTATTCATTGGTGATATTTATATTTACTCTCGGATGATGGAAGAGGATGATGAGAACTTGTGCTTCATACTACAGTGTCTGGGAGAGCACAAATTTTATGGGAAATTTTCCAAATGCTCGTTTTATCAATCGAAGATTCACTACTCAGTGCATTTCATCTCTGACGAAGGTATTGATGTGGATCCAACAAAAGTGGAGGCTATTATGGAATGGCCTATGTCGACGAATATCTTGGAAATGTGTATCTTCATGGCTTTAGTAGGATACTATCGACAATTTGTCGAGGGATTTTTGAAGATAGAAAATCTGATCACGGAATTGCAGAAGAAGAACAAGAAGTTTGTTTGGACCGAGAAATGCACAGAGGCATTTTAGAGGCTCAAAGAGTCATTGAAAACAACACCGATACTAAAATTCCCTGACATGGACACAAAATTCTTGGTATGCACTGACTCCTCCATTGAAGGCTTAGGTAGAGTCTTGATGCAATACGATCGAGTGATCTGTTACATCTCGAGGAAACTGAGAAGGCATGAGGATAACTACATGACACACGATTTAGAGTTATTATCCATTGTATATGCCTTGAAGGTTTGTATACACTACCTTATTGGATGAAAATTTGAACTAAAAATGAACCACTGTGGATTACAACACATCTTTACACAAAGCGACATGAACGCACGACACCGTCATTGGTCGGAATTGCTTAGCGAATACGATTTCTATATCACTTACATAAAAGGAATAGTGAACCAAGTGGCAGATGCATTAAGTCAGAGACCACGCATATTTTGGGTGTTTCCGCTTCAGGTGAATCTATGTGAAAAGATTCTAACGTTACAACGTGATGATGACTGGTACAAATAGGTCAAGGATTTTATCAGACAAAATACAATGATGGTAACAAGGTTTGAAGGATGTACATTTGATGAAGATGGATTGTTGAGGTTTAAGAATCAGATTTACATGCCACTGAACAACGAGTTGAGGAGTTTCATCCTAAATGAGGCTCACAGAGAAGTGTACATGGATCACACGGGAGTCACGAAGATGAGGGAGAACTTTAAACCCTTATTCTTCTGGAAAGGAATGGAGACATACATAGTCAACTATGTGGCCAAATGTATAGAATGTCAGCAGGTAAAGGCTAAACATAGACATCCAATAGGATTACTATAGCCACACGCTATTCCAGAATCAAAATGGGAGGTTATTTCGATGGATTTCATTGTTGGATTTCCACTGACGGTAAGGAGACACGACTCGATTTTTATGGTAGTCGACACTTTGACCAAGAGTTCTCATTTTATTCCTTTATGTACGACGTATAAGGAAACTAACATATCTAGAGTTTTCATCAGTGATATTGTGAAGCTGCATGGCGTACCTAAGAGGATTATATCCGATCAAGGATTAGTGTTTACTAGACGATTTTGGACTAGTTTCCAAGAGGCCTTGGGAACCCAACATAACTTCAGTATTGCATATCACCAAGAGAAAGACGGGTAGACCAAATGAACAAACAAAATCTTGGAAGACATGTTGCACATGTATGTGATGGACCAACAAAAGCGTTGGGAGGAATTCTTACCACTCGTAGAATTCTCTTATAACAACAGTTACCAAATCACCATTAAAATGGTGCATTTCGAGTTCCTTTATGGGAGATCGTGTCAGACGTCTTTGAGGTGAGACCATAAGCGATACAAGAAATGGAAGATAAAATGCAAACAATAAGACAAAGGATCAAATAAGCAGAGGATTGGTAGAAGAGTTATGTCGATGCACGTTGTGTTGACCATAGTTACGAAGTTGGCGATCAAGTCTTCTTGCGGGTAAAACCGCATAAGAGTTCGATCAAGTTTGGAAAAGGAGCCAAAATCTCTCCTAGGTTCATGGGACCCTTCGATATTGTGGAGAGGAAGGGGTTTGTGGCTTATCGACTAGTCTTGCCTGAATTTTTGAGACGTATGCACGATGTTTTTCACGTATCTGTTTTGAGATAGTATATTAGTGATCCTACACATGTTATTGACATGAGTTCCTTGTAGGTATCGAATGAGGGGGTGCTCACGGTTGAGCCGATATGCATCCTGGATCATCACATCTGACAGCTATGACGTCGAACAGTCAATCAAGTCAAGGTCTACTGGGACAACTATAGTCCGCACTTGGCGACCTGGGAGGATACATATCATATGCGCCAACTGTTTCCATTTTTTTTTGATAGATAGACTTATGACACTATGACACACATTATTTCGACACTTATATACGGTGAAACTTGAGGACAAAGTTTATACCAAGAGGGGGTGTATGTAACATCCCGGTATTGAGTGCACTGAGTGAACTTATTCTTTGAGGACACTTTCTTGCAAGTGATCCAGATTATTATACTATTGGGTGTTTGATTATGATTATGAGGCATTATGGATATGATGACATATTATTTTTCTGTATTGACATAGACAGGTGCTATTGATTCGGTTCTCCTGAGTGTGCAGGATTTTGGACCTCGAGGATGCAGAGGCATCGATGAAACCCTTGGACTTTGAATTGAGTCAAGGAGTGGACTATTGGGGTTTGATTGTTGTGTATATGACATATGTTCATMTGATTAAATGTTATGATTATGGATCTTATTTCTGACATGATTCRTTGATGATGCAGGCTGATGATAGATTGTCGACTGAACTCACATKTGGAGTAGAGGGGTCATGCACAACTACCAGAGATGTTGAGGGAGATGTGTGGACAATAGCCCTACCACAACCTACTATCACTCTCACCATGTCTCAAACTATAGGTTAACGATTACCTATTTCGAGAAGACCCATGATGTCATGAGGGTAGACTATGACAGTCGCTCACGATGATTCTAAGGGGCATGCAATAAGGCAGTGGACTTATTCCTTAGAGGCCCTTAGTCTCCCATAAGATCACCCGGTGGAGTATTGACTCTAGGGGGTTTTGATGTCTACCAAGTCAGTCAAGACGCGAGTGGAACCCTTGGAGGACGTAGTGTGTCCTGAAGGGCATGTTGTGCAAGTAAAATGGAAAGAGGTGAGTGACACACTTGGAACACATAGAGCATCTTGAAGGGCACATCATGCAAGGAAAGCAGAATGAGGTGAGTGGCACCCTCGGAGCACCAAGTGCATCTTGAAGGGCACGCCACGTTTTTAACTTCTAAGTGAATAAACCTAAATGGCCCTAGAACTAATAATGTGATAAGAAAGATTTAAAAACAATTTCCCTAATAAAATGTCACCCAGCCTAGGAAAATAAAATCTAGGTCTAAGTGATACTTGTGGTAAAAAAAAATAAAAAAATACATAATACTAATAATCATCATTAAACATGTGATGAGAAGGGGGTAGGAAATTCAATAAATTTATAAAAATCAAATTACTTTGGGGGATTAAATTTTTAAAAAAGGAAATGATTGTTTTGTGATATATTCTAATTAAAAATTTATTAATTAAAAAGAGAAAGGAGAAAAAGGTAATTTCTACACTTGCTATTTTGAGTTTTAGATAAAATGGGAAAGGAGGGAAACTTAAAAGAATTAGGAAACTAAGGGGAAAATGGGAAACATAAAGAAAAAGGGAAACATAAGGAAAAAGCAGAATGAATAACTTGGTAAGGAATCTTGCCATTAAGAACTTTCTAAAATGAACTCATTTAGGAATTTAGTAAGGGCGTAAGTCATTTAAAATGTGTAAGGGAATATGGGGTCACCAAGGAACGATTTTAGGAATGCTTTTGGTGGGTAAGGGAAATAGGAGTAATTAAATAATTAATGAAATCAATTTCTGGTGCAACTAAGGGGATGGGTGACATGTGTACGGGGGAGGTTATTTTTGAATTAAATTATTGAAAAATAAATTAAATGGGAATTTGGGAAAGAAATCACTTAGAAACTCTATATAAAGGAGGGAGGAGGAGGAGTATGGATCTCTTCCTTGATGCGTAAGGTTAAGCTGCACAATTTTTGACTTGACTGACTTATCTTGTGGGAGTTGGGATAACCAGCTGAGGTACGAGTGGTAGCTCAACCTTTCGAGGTGAGCTAGTTGCTAGTTGTTATTTGGTTTAGAGTGTGTGGCCCCTTTGTGTCTTGGGGGGCTAAGGGGGAAGAAGATTACCCCTAGTGTTGGCTGGGAGGTACCGATGAAGTCACATCAGTCAGCAAGTGGGAGCTATATGGAGCACGTGGGACAACGACTCAGAGTTGTCACCTTGGGCTATGGTACACAAGATTTTATTTTGCATGGTAGGTTAGTATTGATCTTTCACTTTAATTTATGTACCTTATATTGTGTAAAGAAAGTGTTTTACTTATCATTTTAACCGAGAACTTAAAATTCACCATAGCCTTAAGCTCATTGCTTGAATTGATTCCCTTGGCATTCGATCCCTGACTGCTATGATTGTTCTATTTGTTTTAATGACCATTATGAAGAGATTGTGCTTTATTTCGTACTCATACATAGATCATCAATCCACTCCTGAGCAGTCGACTAGGATTCAGATCGACGGTATTCACTTCAGTGTTAATAGACCTATATATCTTAATGCCCTTTTTTTCTTTGCGTGGATGATGAGCGAAGGATAGTTTCTGTAGATATCTACCCTTGTTGATTGTTCTTGGTTGAATGATTATCTTGCGCCTTATTGTGATTGAATACATCCACATCTTGGTTATATTTTATTCTTTGCGATCTTCATGATAGTTCCCATCTCTTGAATGGAAAAATCTCAGCGTTGTCCATTTGAATGACAGTGTTTCTTTTAAACTTTTGTGACTGTGATTAAATTCATTTTGACAGTTAACCCATTGAATAAAAACAACTTTTTTAACCATTCTTGACTGTGAATGAATCTTCAGACAATGTTTCCATTTACCCATCTATTGGATGCGGAATTTTATCATTTTAATTGCCTGCAGATTTAGTTTTTACGGACAATGAATTCAGATGTTTAATCCAACGATTGTTATGAGAACACTCAATGATATATTTTTTAAACTCAACGGTTCTTTTATTATAACACTCAGCGATGTTAAACCCAACGATTGATGATAATGCCTGACTTCCTGGACTGAGTTTTTAGTGAGAATTTAATGGGAATGAAATATGTAATGAATGGATGTATGTAATGCGTTCTACCATGAGAATGCATTTTTAATTTGTAGGGATAATTTAATAGGAATGGAATATGTATGAATGGATATATTGCAATGTGTTTTACCCTAGGAATGCATTTTTATTATGTAATGACAACCACCTCGGCTATTATGTCCTGGCAAATGCATCTACATTATGCTAGCCTATTCATTTGACAAAGGTCACCATCACTGTGTTTTATCCGTTCTTTCATAGTTGCATTTTACTTATGCCTTGACTGAGTCTACTGAGTATTCCCAAAGTTCACTTATTTTTAGTGATAGTGATTGTATTCCATGAGTTTACTTATTTTTGTTGATAATGATTTTTATTGATAGTTTACTTATTTTATTGATAGCGATTTGTATTCCCTAAGTTTACTGAGTATTCCTTGATTATTCCCTGAGTTTAGAGATTTGTATTCACTGAGTTTACTGAGTATTCCCTGAGTTTACTTAGTATTCCCTGAGTTTACTTATTTTCATTAACAACGATTTCTCCCCTTTATTTGACCACGATTCTGTGATAAACCACAACGATTTTTCTCTATGTTCTGAATTGTAGTTTAGACCATCATTTCATTAACCATGATTCTATTGCCACTTCCACAATTTATGATCCACAGATTGGCACCACGTACCATAATTTATGATTTGCGATTTATGATGGCTATCACGNAGTTTAGAGATTTGTATTCACTGAGTTTACTGAGTATTCCCTGAGTTTACTTAGTATTCCCTGAGTTTACTTATTTTCATTAACAACGATTTCTCCCCTTTATTTGACCACGATTCTGTGATAAACCACAACGATTTTTCTCTGTGTTCTGAATTGTAGTTTAGACCATCATTTCATTAACCATGATTCTATTGCCACTTCCACAATTTATGATCCACAGATTGGCACCACGTACCATAATTTATGATTTGCGATTTATGATGGCTATCACAGTCATTTATGCGTTCTGATTTATGATTTTTGGTATTGCGATCTATTGGTATTGCATTCATAGTCATATTAAGATTTACGATGGCTCTCACAAGCATATTGCGATTTGGTATTGCATTCATAGTTAAAATGTAATAATGTAATCAAAGTTATAATGGACTAATTTGCTCACAATTATATTTCCATTACAATCATATTGCAATTTTAATAGATAGTGGTAGTGTATTTCCTTGTTAAAAGACAACGTGTTCATATTTATGTGAATGTCTGTGTATTCAGAGTTATTAATAACATTATATTGATTATTGATAGATCCTCAAATTGTTCATTTTGATGACTAATTTTATTGAATAATGACAACAAGTATATGTAGTGTACAACGATCTTATTTTGAGAAAACGTTTGATATTCTACAGCAATTGAAGCTAGTGATATCCTGTACACCTGCAACATAATAAATAATAGGCAGTAATGTTGTTAGACAGCTTATAGAATTTAATATACCAGCATCTTGATTATTATTAGACCCCCATAGCAACTATAGTTAGACTACAATACCGAATTTTAAGTACCTGCAATTGAGCAATGAATCAACATCATTGATAGTACCCTGCTTAAATTGCATTGTTATTACTCAACAGTTGTAATGTTTTTTTGTTTGTTTGTTAATTTGTGCGGGACCTGTTGGCTACACGATTAACTTGTGGCTTGAGAAACTGCGACTCAGGGGCATCTAAGCCATCAAAATCACCCAGGGATCGCACCCGGCCTGAGTCACACCAACCCTTAACATGGTTGGATTTTTTGTCCCCGCAGGTTTCGAACCGATGACTTTAACATCATGGAGTGGATTAACAACACACTCCGTCACCGACTGTCCTACACCTCGGGGACCACAGTTGTAATGTTTAATAGACATCTTGTTATACTTTTATATTGTTAATATTGCTAGACAACATGTTGGACATTAATATTGTTAATAGTGTTTTAACTATAGAATTATACCTTGATATTGTTAATATTTTTATATGTTGGTAATTGCTAAATTAGATTGGTAATTAGTGATTAATTTAGACTTGCTAAATTAGATTGCATTTAATGTTAAATTAGATTTGTAATTATTGACCAAATGATAATTTGGACTTGCTAAATTGGATTTGCAATTAATGTTAAATTAGATTGTAATTATTCACTAATTTAGGCTTGATTAATGGTTTGGGTGTTGGCGAAGTCGTGTATTAGCTTGCTCTTTTTCTTTGAATGATGTCACCTTGCATCTTGTCGACCTGTTGCTTGAGGTGTGGGTGTAGTCCTCTTTTCAGTAACTTGGCTCCTAGCGAGTTGGATTCATCTAGAGTCCTTGGTCCAGATAGGTTATGCAGCGCCGGGTTTATTTTTGCACCTATCACCTGGGGACGGCATGATTCCTGATGAGGGGATCAATCCATGCCCTAATGGATAGAGGCGAAGGGTAACCTGGCCGGGGTCTATGCTACCCATTGTGGGCGTCGTTTATGGCATCTTTTTTTGGCATTTGGGTTGTAACGCCTTCATGCATTTGGTTGCACACCATAGAGGTTCTAATTGTTGGTCATCGAGGTAGTTGTGTCGGGATTGTGGATTTTTTTCTTTATCTTGTAGGCCTTGTCATGTTTGTGTCTAGCGGGTATTCATTTGTATATTTTGATCTACACATGTTTCGCCCCATTTCTCGTTGTGCTAGTGCATTGATTCGTTGTTTTCTGTTGCTTGATCGATGTGCCTCTATTCGTCGTCAGGTTGTGTGGTTCAACTGTTGTTGTCGTTTCCTTCTTGCCTAAAGAAAAAAAAATTGCACTTTTCGCTTCGCTTGCAGTCGTAAGGATTCAGGTCATTACATGGAAGGCTACCTTGTTCTGAAATGAAGTTAATTGGAGCACTTAATGGATTAGTTCAGGATTTCGGGCATGATAATACAAGGCCCATACAATGTCTTTCCATCCCATGCCTTCACTTTCCATTCTTTGCCTTCACTTACCATGCCTTGAATTGAATTCAATTTCCATGCCATCAAAGGATTCATACGTAAAAATTACAATCAAAGGATTCATTAAGCATGTAATTCTACAACTTTTCCTTGGTCAAATAGACTTGTGGTAGCTTACATAAATCTATTATTCAGCTCGGTTTGATTTTATGCTCCCACACCAAATTGGACACATGTCCTTGAATGAATTGAATATCTGAGTTGAAAATCACGATAAAACTCAAACCAAGACTCGAATGGGTGAATAGTAAGTTGCATTGGATCCAGAGCACCTTCTTTCAACTAGAGGGGGGCCTTCACTATCATTTTGTGCACCGAAAAATCGTTTGTTGGAGTATCTCCAACACTAGGGTTTTAGTCAATGAGGCATAGTGCAATTTTTGAAGAGGAGGTCGATTTTCAAGAACAATATGTTGGGAATTTGTGGGTAGAGCAGTAAAATGGTCCTTGGCCAAATAGACTTGTGGGAGGTTATGAAACTTCGTTATGTCGCTCGGTTTGGATGTTATACCCCCAGACCAAATTGGCCACATGTCCCTAAATGGCTTGAAGAGAAGAGTTTAAAATCGAGATAAAACTCAAACCAAGACTCAGATGGGAGAATCATCAGTTGCATTGGATCCAGAGCACCAGGTTTCAACTACGGGGGCCCTCTGCTATCATGTTTTCCACTGTAAAACTGTTTGGTGGAGTATCTTCGACACCAAGGTTTTGTTCAATGAGGCATAGTGCAATTTTTGAAGAGGAATTCAATTTTCAAGAACATTGTGTCGGGAATTTGTGGGGAGTGTAGTCGCATGGTTCTTGACCAAATAGACTTGTGGGAGCTTATGAAACTCTGTTATTCCACTCGGTTTGGATTTTATGCCACTGACCCAAACTAGACACATGTCTGTAATGGCTTGAAGAGGCGAGTTGCAAGTCGTGATAAAAATAAAAATGAGACTCGGATGGGAGAACCGTTAGTTGCATTGGATCTAGAGCACCGAGTTTCAACTAGGGGGGCCATCTACTATCATTCCATCCACCGAAAAATCATTTTTGGAGTATCTTCGACACTAGGTTTTTTCTTAGTACTTATTACATATGTTTAGGCAAGGCATATCAAAGCAAGGCAAGTGAAGTCAATTCATGGCAAGAGATAAGGAAAGTGAAGGAAGGGCATGGCATGGAAATTGATAACAAAATGAAATTGAAGGAAAGGCATAGCAAGTGAAGGCAAGGAAAGGAAAGGAAATGCAAGGAAAGTGGAGGCACAACAAGGAAAGAAAAGTGAAGGAAAGGCATGGCATGTGAAGGCAAGGCATGTCATGACAAGTGAAGGTAGGGAAAGGTAAGTGAAGGAAAGGAAATGCAAG
>SNQJ01S0041757.1:33349-46371 GCA_010110895.2 Picea sitchensis
CCTTTTGGCATTTCGCAATTTCACATGTTGCGAATTCCTGAAACTCCATGTTGCGATCCCCGAAACTCCATGTTGCAATTTCACATTTCGACATTTCGCGATTTTGGCAATTCTTGTGATGAGATATCTTGACACTCCATGTCGCAATCCCTGAAACTATGAAAAAGAGCTTATCTGGACTAGCTTCGATCATTTCGGCATTTCTCTTTTTGGCATTTTGCGATTTCTCATGTCGCAAATTTAAGAGTTTAGGGAACCCCGTTCCTTTGAATTTCTAGTCAACGAAATGATGATCTTTCGCCACGTGTCCTATGGCCCTAACGGTCTAGATCTTATCGTGATTTTGAAACTTCATGGGTCTTTGTCGTGTATTATCAACGGTCCAGATCAATCCTCGATCCGACGAATAGGATTATTTCATGAATTCACGAGTCTTCGTTGTGCCTGATTCAGGATTTCGACATTTCCCATTTCACGAATTTGGGACTCCTGTCGTGAAGTGTTTCTACACTTCCAACTCCCGGTATCTAAAACTCTGATTTTTCGGTCTGTGAAACTCTGAAATGGAGTGTGCCTGTTTCAAGATTTCAGCATTTTGTATTTCACGACTTCGGGACTCCTGTGGTGAAGTGTTTCTACACTTCCAACTCTCGGTATCCAAAACTGTGATTTTTTGGTTTGTGAAACTCTGAAATGAAGTGTGTCTATTTCGGGATTTTCTACCATGCGATCATCTTTGCGCTGATGGTCTTGCCACTTTCTCTTGTTCATTATCGTCAAGATGAGCTTGTCATCAATGAAAAACAAATACTCTACCTTTTGTCTGCATGTAATAAATATGCCAACAAAGNTTTCGGGATTTTCTACCATGCGATCATCTTTGCGCTGATGGTCTTGCCACTTTCTCTTGTTCATTATCGTCAAGATGAGCTTGTCATCAATGAAAAACAAATACTCTACCTTTTGTCTGCATGTAATAAATATGCCAACAAAGTCAAGAAAAGGAAAGGCATGGGAAAGCAAGGCATGTCATGGGTATGTTTTAAGGAAGGGTATATTTTAACAACATTACAAATATTTTAACAACAATAAAAATGAAGCCAAAATTATTCGTTTAAGACACCTATATGATCATTCAATTAGACCATCATGATCAATTCTAATACTGGCAGTTTCATTAAATTCTCATGATTATAGTAACGCAAGACGTATCGTACCTTTAATGAGTTCTTACATGGAGTTGTTTGTAGTTGGAGTTTTGTACCAATAATCAAGTTTGTAAAGTGGTATACAACCTGACCTAGTATATAATCTTGAAATAAATAACCACCTTTCTTTCATTTTCTTTCATCATGTGTCAGATATTCTCTTTAATAACCATCGACCTTGTCAGAAATTAAATCCTTTCATGGTTTGTTACAGATTGCATGAGGGTGTGATTTCCCTCTAAGAATAGTGCCAACCAATAATCAGTTCTCCATTCATTATCTCTTGGGGAAACCAATGGGTGTATGTGCCCTGCAAAAATGGATTGCCAAAATGTATTTTAGGTCTTTTAGAGTATAAATAGAGGTTATATTGAGTCATTTTGATCACTCATTGAATAAAAGTATAAGAGAGTAGTACTCACCTATATAGGATGTTATTCTTAGTTTGTTTCTAGGTCTCTTTGGTCTTGATTTTGTGAAAGAGCATTGCATGACATTATACATGTTGGAGGAATCTATACAAAGGAAAGTTTGCAAGGTTTTCTCTCTCTTGGCGATTTCCTTAAGGATATATCTTATTGTTCTGTAGATATCTATCTTTCAATTGTGATCCTTTTTCATATTAAATAATAATAAAATAATATAATATTTAACTCTTGGAAAAAAATAAAAAAATCAACACTTTAGAGAGGGAGTCTATTGCAACGTTCCTTTCCCTATAAACATATTCGAATTACAGATTTGTAAATAAATTTTCAATTAAAAAAAATTCATCTAGGATTGAATGAATATTAATGTTATGACACATTTGAGTTTTCTGCAACCAATTGATGAACACCATTTATTCACCAAATATTTGAATGTTAGAAATCCCCTTTTTCCCAACAAAATGGAGCAGGAGATTTAGAGCCATTAGTTCCACATAATTCTTTGATCCATGTCCCACTCCCCACTTTAAGTTATAGAAATGATATGGGGAAGTATAAAGGACTCCCCCTCCCCACAACAATATACATTGTCTTGAGAACCTCCAGCAAAAAAATCCTATGGCCTTGTGAATTTTATTTGTTCCTCCACCACCTACCGGGGAGGGGGAGGAACTTTCTCTCGAGGAAAATGATCAATGACTTCTATGATTATAGCTGCAATTATTTTAGGAAGTGAAACCTTTTCCTTGAATATAGAATCATTTCGGGCAATCCATATGCCCCAATGAATGAGGAGAGGAAGTGCCTTGATATTTTTATTTTTGTGGTCCTGTAACCAAGATCTCTAGGCCTCTTCRATGGAGGGCCCATGCTAGGAGCATGATTGAACCAAATCATATGAAGAAACTCTTCAAGTTTGAATTGTAAAAGGGAATCCTAAGAAAAGGTGTGAATATGTTTCCTCATACCCCTTATAGAGAGAGCACTAGACAGACCCTTCCATTCCTGTAAATTCCATTCTCTCCTAGATAAGAACCCTTTTCCTGAGAAGGAACCACATGAAAAATCTTTCCTTAAGAGGGAATTTGGAATTCCAAATCCCCTTCCACCACCATTCAGGGAATTGATGAAGGAAATTGATCATCATGTAAGAATAGCCGTATTTTTGGATATAATCCCCAAAAGGACTAATTTCCCAAACTCATCCATCTTCTTGATCTTTGATTATGATATGGCCTATCTTGAGAGTCGTGATGTAAGCATTCAAATTTTTTGAAAGATGGTCATCCAAATTCAGAGCGTGATAATATTTCCTTCCTTGACTCTAAATTGAAGTTAGTTTGTCATATACAATCTAGTTTATATGGAAAATGCCTCTCTCATGCAATCGATCAATTACAATATGGGGAAGAATGTTCTTGGCATTGCTACCTGACCACAGGCCCCTAAAAATCCTGAGAGAATTTCCTTTCCCGCCTTCTAGGAAATCCCTTGACTGATAATAAGAAAGTATTTTATGAGACCCTTCCACATGATGTAACCATTTTGGAAACTTTTAATTGACCTCCTTATCCAATCCACAATGGAATCCAGACTTATATATATTTGGGATACTACCTTTGACCATACATTATTAGAGGAGATATGACTCCATCCTGTCTTGGAAGCAAGGGAAGTGGAGAAGTTGTGGATATTCTTTAATCCCCATCCCTCAAGCATATTTTATAAGGCCAGATAATCCCATTTTATCCAAGGAATAACAAAACTCTCCTTTTGACCTCCCAAAATAAATTTGAAACATAATTTCCTTATTTTTTCCAGAGTATCTTTTGGTATCTAGGCCATATATATCGAATAGATTAGAATCTCCAATAGGACATATTTTACAAATATCAAAATACCAGTTCTTGAAAACCACTTCAAACTCCAAGATTTTAGCCCTGTTCTAGCTTCACAATTAACCAGTTCCAGTTTGAATTTGTGTAGACATTTGTCTTTAGGTGAAATCCTAGGTACTTTAACCCTTCATCAAGAGGCGTTTCCAAAAATGGAAAAAATCCTTTGTCAAAAATAACTTCTTATGGATCCATAAGATGAGTAGAGAGGGTGGATTTTGAGCTGTTTATTTACATTCCAGTAACCCTACTAAAAATATCCTATATGGAACTCAACTTTTCTGCATCTCCCCTTAAACCACTGCAGAAAGTTGGTACATCATCAAAAAACAACATATGTGTGAGTGAAACAAGGTGGGTAATAGGAATACC
This sequence comes from Picea sitchensis, assembly GCA_010110895.2. Lineage (NCBI taxonomy): Eukaryota > Viridiplantae > Streptophyta > Pinopsida > Pinales > Pinaceae > Picea > Picea sitchensis. The sequence goes on from SNQJ01S0041757.1 coordinate 37,253, forward strand.
AATGAAGCTTATGTTATTCTTTGCTTCAGATAAATCCCTATTGAGACCTTCTACCACCAGTAGAAAACTTTGTAGGGATAGGGGGCATACCTGCCAAATCCCTCTCTCTACAAGAAATAAAGGTGAAGTCGTCCCATCAATGAGAACTATGAAAGAGACCGAAGTTATGCAGCTCATGACCCAATTGATGAAAGGGAGGCCAAAGCCCAAATGAGTGAGCAACATTCTCAATAAGATCCAATTGAATCAGTCATAGGCCTTGGAGAGATCAATATTTAACACTGCTCCTTTTTTCTTCCGAGTCTTTATGTTGTGCATGGCTTCCTAGGATACACTAATTTCTTCATGGATTTTTCTACCCTCCAAAAAACCAAACAGTTTTTGGGAGATATATTTTGAGAGTATGCCTTTTATTCTTCTCCTGATGATTTTTGCAATTATTTCTAGATACAATTACACAGAGAAATGAGTTTGTATTCATCCAAGCTTTCAGGGGAATATTTCTTTGGGATTAAAGCAATAAAGGTAGCATTGAAAGGAGGGTGGATAAAACCATTGACTCTTGAGTCTTCTATAAATTTGAGAATATCTTGACCTATGAGATCAAATATACCTACAAATAAATCCATAGACTAGCCATCTAGTCTCGGGATTTTATATTTTTGGAAGCTGTGAAGAACTTCTTTCAATTCATCTTCAAATACTTCTTCCATAAGATATAAATTATCCTCCTCTTCTACAAAATGGGGAAAGTGTGAACCCATCTGAATTACAACATCTATGGTCACCCTTATGTCTGTTGAATACAAAGATTTGAAGTGATGGGATCCAAGCCCAGCCATATCTTTGAAAGAGGAGAGAAGCTTGTCTATATGATCCTTTATTCCCCAAATTGTGTTTGCCAATTTCCTACCTTTTGCATAATATTGGAAGAATTTTGTATTCTCATCCCCTTTATGCATCCAAATTTCTCTACTCTTTTTCCTCCATTCTTCTTCCCTAGCTTGGGGAAGCTCTCTTTTATTATTTTATAGAGATAATAGGGCCTCTTTTTGTATAAGAGTGGAAAACCCTCCTTTGTCAGAGTCATAGAGGGATTGAAGGGTTGCTTCCAAGTTGATTATGCATTTTTCGAACTTTTTTTTTTCTCTTATCCCAAGCTTTTGTAGCGTGTTTCAGAGATTTTAAATTTCTTACAAATTGAACAACTACCTGCTATATTTACCCAATTGGAATCCAGACTTCCTTTACTAATTTATAAAACTTTTTTCTTTTAACCAGGAAGAATTAAATTTGAAAGGACTTGCTGTTTTTTTGGGGGGCCCTACTATTTCCATAAAGATTGGATAATGATCTGACTCCCTTCCCTACCCTACCCATTGTTTGAAGAGAAGGGGTCTTCCACCAACAAGTTTGAGATTAAAAAATGGTCCAAAATCTTTGGTATGTGATCTTCTCCCATACACTTATTTCTCCAACAGGGGCCAAGCCTTATAGGAGAAATGTCAATTAGCCTTACTTCCAACAAATTATCCACAAAAAAATCAGAAAGGGATTCATTATGGGCCCTCTATCCCCAAGATTCAGTCTCTCCTATGGAGAAGTTTAGGTTGCCACCTATAATGAGAAAACTATATTTCATAAATTATTTTTCTAGGAGGGCATTCCAAATTTGGGGACGGTCCTGAGTAGGACTGTAAATGTTTAATACTTTAAATGATTTCCCCAACTCTTAAAAAAAAAATATATGCCTTGGCTCAAGTTGAAACACAAATATTTTTCGAGCTTGATGGACTTATGATTCCACACCATTTCTAGACCCCTCGAGTGACTCAAATAATCCAATACAAATAAATACCAACCCTTAAGGATCCTTTCAAGCAACGAAGAAACCACAATCGCTTCCTGAAGGGTTTCTTGTAAAAAAAGAATATTAGGTTGTGAAAGCTCCAACAACCTTTGGAGGGTTAGAGCCCTTTTGGGGGTGACAATGCTCTAAATTTCCTAGTTGTGGAGAGTTGTCTTCCTTCCACCACATCAATGGTCACTATATATTGTGCTTTGGATAGGAAGGATTTTCTACCCATCCCTTTGATGTTATTCCCCAAATTTGGGTTTAAATCCAGACCCGAGAGAGGGGAATCTGAATGTGGAGAAGACGAGACTGATTTGAATCTTAGTTAGTAGCATATGGTTTCTTCATCTAATAGGAAAGAGGAGTATTGAATTTGGGATACGGAGGAATCCTGGGAGGGGATGGGGATTGAGGAAAAGAAATACAGGAAAGGGGGGAGGGGGGGGGTGCAGGGGAGAAGGGAGAAGAGTTTTTCACTGCGAAAGGGAGAATTTTTTTAACATATTTAAGCCAACATGATTTTGGGAGAAAGAATGTATATAAATGAAATTTATAGAGAAAGGAGAAAGAGAGGGCATACCCAAATGAGAATTGACTAATTTTTTAATGTGGAGATCTATATTGGAATGAAGCACTTCCTGAATGTGTCACTTCCCCTCGGCCTTTGAAAAAAATGAAGTGGAAATGATTGACCCATGTTGAGCCAAATCTTCAGTCTTTCTCGCGAATACCTCTCTCTAAGCCCACATCGGGGTGCTTGACTGAATTGAGGGTGACGCCACACCCTAACCAGATAGGAGTGAAGGGGAAGTCCTTACCCTTGAGATCTGAAAAAAAGGGGCTATATGCTTCATCAGGAGGAAACACTATGCAACCGTATGAATGTGCTTATGGAATATATGGAATTTGAAGGGAATTGACTCATTATCGAGAGTCTTCCTGAATAATAATCCACAAGGAGTGAGCTCAAATGTGTCTGAGAGGCCCTTCATGAGATTTAGAGATACTAAAATCCGAGCTACTAACATTTTACCTATGGAATAAAAATACATATCCGCATTCATGAAAGTACTGAGGGTGTTACCAATTTTATCGAAGAATGTCTAACTCTAGCATTCTAGTGGCAGTCCTGGCAGTCACACCCAGATCATAATTTAATGAATCCTCTCACGATTTGCATCAAAGAAGGGAGTCCACCTCTTCAATATAAGTGGAGTCGAATCCAGGCACCATGGGTCTATTAAAATCCTTCTCGCATCTATGAGTGATTGAAATTTGAACATAAAGCACCCTTTTGTAAGGTTATGAATTGATGGTAAATGAATCCCCAAATCCATCCAGGTTAAAGAGACCTAATCCTTTAGGTGGTCTAGAAATATGTTCCCATCTTTTTCTTGTCCCACTACTTCATTCTCTACTAGATCTAAGACCTCTTGAATAATGACATTGTCCCCAAGGGCGAATGAATGCAGTGAAGGGACCAGAGTAACTCTTGAGCGAGATTTCTTTTGCTTCAGATCTGATGACTTGCCTTCAAACAACCCATACACAAGATGTATAAAGTTTATACTTTTGAACTGGGGAGGTGGAGAGGAACAAATAGGTGCTTCCAAGGTAGCAGAACATGGGGAGGAAGGGAGGGCCAGTAAGTCATTCAGATCCAAAGAGGAAGGAAAATAAAGATCCGAGAGAGTGGGGGAGGAAAAAATAGGGAATTGACTAGGTAAAGGACTTACTAGAATGGGGAGAGCTATAAAATCCCAAAAATTATCCAAATTCCTAGAAAGAGGAAGTCGTCACAAAGACAGGAAAGTTTGATTCCCTTCGAACCCTAGAGAAAAACCAAGGACTTGTTCCTAGATGATGGGAACATGTTCATAAATCCAAGTATCTTAGAAGACTTCTAAAGGGTTTCGAGAAAACCCCCCCAAAGCATAACTTTGACACTTGAGGCATCATGCACACCACCAAGATCAAACAGTTGTGAACCCAAAGCAAAGGCACAAACTGGGACAGATGAAAGGGCCTCCCCCGAGCATCCGATAGGAGGTGAAAAAAATGGAGAGATGGTGTTAGGGGGAAGGGAAACTAGCATATTCCAAATGATTTTTCCATCCAATGGAGCATACTTGTAGTCTACCATCTCATCCATTATACCTGACCGAAAAAACCTAGAAGGAAACTGCAGGGAGAAAAACAAATAACCTCCCACCAGCTAACACAAGAAAGAATTTTCGCCACTCTGTTAGACTAGGATAGGATGAAAAGATGGGAGAGGTGGGTAAAGCAAGGGAACCTGAGGCTTCCTATGGCTAGGGTTTCTGCAGAGGCCCATCATTCCCAAAACTAAAAAAATAATCATCTCACTATATAATACTTATGTATAAAATCAACATATCGTTTCAGAGGGATGTTATTATGAAGTTGAGAATACATTTATTTTGATATTGAATATTTTCTTTAAATTTTACTGTAAAGTAGTTGCTTGGTCCATTTCTAGGAGAATGTTTCACTCACGAATAAATCTAGTTATCAAGAACCATTTTACATAAAAATAAATCAATAAAGATTTGGGGTTTGTTTTTTAGCATTCTCCCATTTTAAGAACCCAATCCAAGACCATCAACTACATATTTCAAACAATTATAGAGGAGTATCACCTCTTTAAAAGCAAAGGGGTGTTTATACTCATAAGGTTTTTGTTGAGATTTTGAACAATATGAACATCAACAATGAGGACCCCTTTTTAGTTAACATGTATAAAATAAACTCTCAAGACATGAATAGGAATTTGTTTGGTATCAAGCTAGTCAGGCTCTATAGTTCTCAAGACCTAATAATTTGCAATGTTGTAATGAAGTGGTCCAATTCCAACTGAATGACTTGTATTCATGGTATAGGTAGTAGTGTTGTGGATTATGTGGTATTTGATATCCCTGTTGTTAAGAACCAAATATCAATATAGCATAGAAAATCCTCAGAAAAAGTACTCAACGCGTTGAAAAAGAGAGAATTTCAGATAATAAGCCTCTTCGAGGGGGCAACCTCCTTTTACCCCACTTAAATTTTCAAGTACAAGATGATTCAAAATGAAAAATGTCTCCTTGGTATATATAGGAGACTAGGAGGTATAATTAAAACTAATGGCCTAAAGCCGACATAAATAAAATAACATTACTAATATAATATGCCCCAATTAAGGGGTAATGAGCCAATATTAGGGCTTAACACCTGTATACAACCAAATAGTAAATTTTGACCTTTAAAATGACCATGACCTGACTCCAGTCATAGACCTTTAATACTAAATCTAAACTATTTCCACGCAGAAAATCCTTATTGAAGAAAAATATGATAATCAAAGGAATTGTGGGGCGAATTATATGATGGTAATTTGGTACATTAATTATCAATCGGGGATTGTAAACTTACGAAGTGCTAGCAAAAATATATGCAGAGATAATATTGAAGTGTCTAACACACTATTTTCTAATGAATTATGAAGAAAAACTAACATAATTGATTGCTCATCTAAAAATGAATATTCTAAGGTAGAATTGCAGGTTTAATATAGATCCTTATATTCAATAGTACTTTGTTGGATTCACTCTATGAGTTATATTGAAAACCTTCAATTGAAACTATCAACATAATTGGGAAAATTAAAGCATGAAAACAAGATATCTATCATGAGCAATTGTAGACCAGTGAATAATTGGTGATCATCAATTACATCAATATGCAGTTTTGACAATTCTTTGTTAATAGAATCACCAATTAAACTGATGAGCAATCAAGCATGAAACTCTTGTTCTCATAAGTATTAGTTGATCCACACAACAAAAATAAAAATGTAGAAATTAAATAAACTCACACAACAAAAAGAAACTATTGAAAAAAATATACAATAGGGAGGGGCCTTATCTCCCTTGGCATACACTGCCAAGAAATATTACAGTGGATATATATTGATATGAAACAAGTTCTTTATTCCAAAATTCTCCACCTAATTATTTTTATCATTCTTACATTTATACATATGGCTTACATTTCAAAGAAGGAAAATGGCTACAACAAAATGAGACCAAATCCCAAATACATGGATCTACAACCATCAAAAAATAGGTTAATGCAATGGACGTTACTTGATGGTTGTTGGATATATTTGGATAACATGTAATCACAACAACATAATCTCTGACAAAACCATATTCCCAAATTCATCCACAAGAGGCGTAACTATAGGAATTCAGGCACTACAAGATTTCTTGGAAAATAATCGTTGAAGCTCCACCCATATCTCCCAAACCATTTATTTTTTTGGAAAAACGCTTGCTTATCACTCAATTTGGGGCATTTTTCACAAAACCCATGTCTTCAATTTTCCTACTTCTTCTTCATCTATAGGGAAATTTTGTGGAAAAATATCTTCTAGAAATAGGCCACTACAAAATTCCAATAGTGCTAGAGGAACACAAAGATGCATGTTCCAATAATCACATAAATTTCAATTCCGGTAGTAAACTATTGTACTTTTGCAAGTGAGTTAGGAAGCCACAAAGTCTATTCTAAATAAACATCAAAACATGGGGAAGAAACAAGAATTTGATGATTGATTTTCTTATGAAGTTCAAATGCACTAAAGGCTTATAAAACAGATAAATGAGTAAATGCAAGTGACAATTAGGTGAATATGAAGGATAATTTAAGTGAAAAGTAGACTAAATGGTCACTGAAAACATGTTAAATCTGAGACTCAACATGAACCTTCCTTTTGAAAAAAGTAAAGTCGTTGTTTTCTTAAAGGATTTAAATAGTGTATTAAATCTCCTATCATATAATGACAACATCAAAGACCTCTATTACAATTTTATGACAAGTCTTTCTACTTTCATTAACAAGTTATCTATCGAGATGTTATGTAAAGAAAACAATATAGAAACCACCCCTTGGTATGATAAGAAGTGTAAAATTTCTAGGAAATACATTAGGGATGCTTTTAATGAGTCCTTAAAACATAATAAGATAAACAATTACAAAGTACTAATCAAAAGGAAAGAAATATAATATATAAATAGAAAGAAAAAAACAATTTTTTCACCTATCTAATTGATCCTAAGAAGTTCCAAAGGAAAATTCTAACTCATAAAACTTAAGAAAATAATAAGATTCACTTCAAGGATTGGAATTCTTACCTTAAAAATATTTATGAATCCACTAATTCCATCAATACTATTCTAAAAATTCCTATATAGGATGAATTTTTTCCTATTAAACACATAGAGTTTGGGGTTGAACTACTTGCAAATGGGAAATCTAAGGACGTTGAAGGAAACCAAGATGAAATATTATAAATCAAAGGGCCTATACTCATCTCTCACATACACAAGATATTCAATTCAAAAGTCAAGGAGGGATTCCCTAAAACTTGGAAATAAAGTCTCATTGTAACTATTTTTAAAGTGGGGATAACATAAATCCCTCTAATTATAGGACCATTATGATTAGCCCCACTTTATCCAAGTTGTACAAAATTATTTTTTAAAAGCAAATTACTATATGGCTAGAAATTCAGAGAAAAGATATAAAGGATAGGTCAACTTTAGGAGCTATCATTCAACCATGGACCACCTTGTTACACTTAGGATCATTGCAAATGAGTGTTTCAGTAATACAACTAATGCCCTTTGTTGCTTCATTGAATTTTGAAATAATTTATGGGACAAACCTTTGGAATAGCTTGGAAGAGATAAAGATTCCTTTTGAATTGAAGGCTTCTATTGCAAAGTTGTATGCGAAGATTATTGACAATTTTATGAACACTAAGGTACAATTTAAAGAAATTAATTGTAATATAGGAGCTAAACAAAGTTGTCCCCTGTACCCGACCCTTTTTGGCATATACATTCACAAGTTAGAACATTGTTCCAATGATGTAGGATGTGTTGGACCAATTCTCCCTAGAATAGTTTTCATTATTATTTTTTACATTGACGATATTATTCTTATGGTGAGGATTCCCTATGATCTTGGCGAGCAACTAAGAATCCTTGATGATTCGTGATAAAAATATGATTATGATTTTTAATAATGATGAAATGTGAGTTACCATAATTAAATGAAAAAATATCACCTACGATACTTTAGTATATGGAAACAACAACTTGGAGGAAGTTCCTTCACACAAATGTGTCATAATTGATATTCATCACATTAAAAATAACTATAGAATTGAGAAAAGGATAAATTGAGGGTGAAAATCTTATTATGGGATTGAAAACAATTTTAAATCAATGGACCTTTGGATATGGTATAATAAAATACTCATTTTTTAGACTCTCATTACACATGTTATTTTAGATATGGATCTGAATTTCATGGATGCGATATCTATAGATATTTAAGGAGAAATATAGAGTAGATCGAAAATAATTTTATCACTTATAATAATGTCAAAATCAAAGGAAATACACCCTATAATATCCTCCTCATAGAAGTGATCATATCCCCCATTGTGAGCACGACTATGACCAGGTAACTAATGTATAGGAACATGTTAAAATTGCTTTGAACCCCATTCAAATCCACCTTTGGTTCAAGCGGGGGTGACATACAGATGGCCAATCTTGGATAAGCCATTGAGGAATAAATGAAGATATCATATTTCAAAATAAGGATAATATTAAAAATATTATTACATCTATATTTAAGGAGAAATTGTGGTGTGATAAAGAGTTATATGGAAAAATAAAATTAATATATTATAAGGAGGTGATCAACCCTAGAAAATTAAAATTATCTCTTATTTTTATTAGTGTAAATAATAAAATCAACTTTTCTAAAATAAGAACAAATTCTCATGAGTTGCATAATGAAACTAGGCACTGGACAATTCCAAAAATGTCATGGGAGGAAACAATATGTCATCTTTGTGACACTAAGAAGGTTGAATATGAAGAGAAATTTATCTTATATTGTCCAACAAATACCAATATTGTATCTCAATTTCAAAATATCTCTCTTAATACCAACCTTCCTAAACTTTTAACTCAACAAAACTATTGTGATCTTGGAATACTTCTCTTAATGTTTTTCAAGCACATAATTAAAATTCATAAAAGATACAAGTAATCTCTTACCTCCAAGACACCAAATTTTATCGTTTTCGTCATCGTCGTCTTCGTCGTCGTCGTTGTCATCGTCGTCGTCTTTGTCGTCGTCGTCGTCGTCGTCATCATCATCATCATCATCATCATCATCATCA